>JAQQSU010004349.1:0-14103 GCA_028627135.1 Pseudochirops cupreus
TTTCCCCTGAACTAGGTAAATGGTATTTGATTGATTAAAGTAAGATTGTTAACCCACTTTGAGTTGCTTTCCTTTAGAAAAGCAGATCTAAGAACCTGTGCTAGTAGCCGCCCTGGGTGTGCTGGGGTGCTTGCTGTTACAGGAGGACAAGAGATAATACCCAAAGTTTTAACTCATTCATTCTGGTGCCCAAATGGTGAGGGTCTTCAATGTCAAACTGGTAGAAACTAGAGATGCATGAATTTCAACAATTTAAGGAACATGAGAGATCAATATCCATAAACCTAGATGCTTGTATTTTTTAAAATATAGTACAGAAGACTCCCACCCCCATCCTACTCCAACCCACTCCCACCCCTCAACTAAATTGATTAATGGGCCATTACCATTGCTTCCACAGCTGAGACTGGATAAAATCAGTAAGAGCTACTGTGACATACGAGGATAAACAGAAGCTAACTGAACTTTTCTGAACCTCAAAGAGATTAAGTTCAAGATTTGGTGAAAAGTTCAAGTTCATTCTTATGAACCATCAGGTCTGTTCTCTTTTTATCTGGGCTCCACCAGTCAAATGAATGCCGTGTAGGGGGTGGAAAAAGTCGTGGTTAAAGTTGACAGAAACAATGTCTTTCATGGGAGGAATACAGCTGTTAGAGAAGGCAAATGGGGATTTAAAAGAAGCTGAAAGCCAGCAGGGCATCTGGGGAGTATCCTATTTCATTGCCTTTTCCTACTTGTTATGAGACATAAAAACAGACATTTGCCACTAGGAGAATGCTTCATGAATTGAATGTTATGATTCCATGAACTGATACTATTGCTTTAGGGGATTGAATGAACTTTTCAGGAAAGCTGAGTGGCTATCTTAAAATAGACTCCAGGAGCACTTCAATACTTAAGTGTTAAGCTGTTACAGGTTAGACCATGTTGCTCCTTTCTGGATTTAATGGATAAAAACAAAGACTAGTGAGGTGTCTGACCAGGGCATTTAAAACGAAAGATAATGTCTTCAGATCATTAGGAAAAAAGTAATTTCTTTTGTAGAATTTTTCCACTATAGGATGATAGGACTAGTTATTATTTAATCCATAATCTGTCCATTTTGCAGCAAGAGTATCTGAAATCAATATATCTACAACATTTTTCCTTCTGCTTCTCTGCCCTACCAGTACTGCCCTTGTGAATGGTTAGAATAGGCAGCTTTCATCACAGAGCAATTTGAGGAGTAGCACATAGATCCTTCCACATGCCATATCCTGTCTCTATCCCTTTTGCACAGGTTATGCCCATGCCTTGATGCCTTTCTCCTCACTCCTGCCTCTTAGAACCTCTAAATCCTTTGGAGATTTGGCTAGTGTCAAGGTCAGTATGAGCAGCCTTTCCTGATCTCTCCAGTTGTTAGTGATTTCCCTTCCACCTCAAATATATTTTACAATTTCTTTATACATATATATACATACACACATATACATGTATATATAAATATATATATGTATGTATTTTGCATTTCCTTACTTGTCTGCATGTCATTTCCTTTCAGTAGAAGATAAGCTTCTTGAGGGCAAAGGCTATTTCACTCGTGTCTTTGTATACCCAGGACCTAGAAGAGAATCTTGTCTATAGTAGACAGTTAATAAATTTAATTGAATCCTCACCCTCAAAGTCCTTTAATGGTGCCTGGAATCTACCTTTAGAAATTAATTTCTTTGATTCTTGAAGTTATTTAAGATTTTAATAGCTACTATTAAAAATGTAATTACAGTAATGTTTTATTTTTCACACAGTGCCTAGTACATATAAGTGCTTAACAAATATTCATTGATTTGACTGATTTTCATATAGTGCTTTAAAGTTTACAAAGAGATTTACAGATATTATCTCACTTGATGCTCATAGTTACCCTTCGAGGAAGGTCATATTATGATCCCTATTACACAGTTGTATAAACTGAGGCTCAAAGGGTTTATGTGACTTCCCCAAACTCACAGAGCTATTAAGTGACTGAGGCAAGATTCAAATCCAATTCTTCCTGACTCTGAAGGCTGTGCTGCTTGGGGCAATGCATTAAATCATTTAAAACTAAAATCCTAATAGGAATCAACTGCTATCTTTCTGAGAACCAGGGCTTAGGGGATACAATATAGGACGCATACCTGAGGAAACAGAAATACCAAGCTGGGGAAGAACACTAGATAAGAGGTGGTCTGATGCCCAAGACCAAGTTTACCACAATCAACTTGGCCTAAGTTTGATTTTATTCTTGTGGCCTATTCATTGTATTCCATATGACACAACCATGACAGAACCTCCATTTTGTTGAAAAGAGGAAAGTGATATGTTCCCCTTTTTAAAGCCCAGAAGAAGGTTTTTGAAGAGATTCAGGTAGGGAAGTTGATGCCAGTTGTTTTGCATACTGTGAAGGATTAATGGTTGTTGGCCAGAAGGAAAGGCAGGCAAGAGTTAACACCAACTGTCTAACAGTTGTTCAAATCCCCTAACAGTTGTTCAAAGCTCCCTTACTCTAGTTGCCTTAACAGTGCTTCACTCTAACCTTCAGAAAGGTCAAAACTCACCTTTGGAAACCACTAAATTAAATCATTCTAGACAGGTGAGAATCTATTCTATTTTCAAACAAACAAACAAAAATTTTCAGAGAAAGGGTTTCTGCAATATGCTGTGGAAAATCATCCTAGAATGTACCAAGCCTCATGAGGAAATATAAAACTATACAGTATCAATTTAACATCTTATCTTATGTCCCAGACCCTCCTGCAAGTCGATTGACTAAGAAGTAATATATGGGAAGTGAAAATAGCTATTTTTCCAAAAGGGAAATTTGTGTTACTAATGCATGGGATTCCTATGATTTGCTTTGTATTTTCCCAAATTCACATTCCTTTCTCAGAAATGCTTTGGACACCTTTTATGATTTTCTGTGACCATATCACTAAAGATCAACCAGTTTTCTACCTTAGCTGCTCATGTGTGCTAGGCACTTGACTTGAAGTGCCATCCCAGCAGTTCTGCAGACAGATTTCTTCTCTTCAGATTGGACTAATACCTTTTATAGACGAAACTGAGATGATTCCCAACTCTAATTTTCATGGCTAGATGGCACAGTGGATAGACTTCTGGGCCTGTAGTCAGGAAGAAATGAGTTTGAATCTAGCCTCAGACACTTACTAGCAGTGGAACTCTGGACAAGTCATTTAACCTCTGTCTCAACTTCTACAAAACACGGGAGTAGTAACAGTACTTATACTGTAGGATTTTTGTTAGTATCAAACGTGAAATAGAAATGCACAGTGCCTGGCACTAAGCACGTAATAGGCACTATATAAACATTTATTCCCTTCCTGTTCTCCCTCCCACTCCCCGTTGCCTTCCCCCACACTCATGCCATAAGAAGCCTATACTGGTGCCCTCATAGGAAGAAAGTCCCTCATAACTCCTTTACTTAATGTTTGTTATATATTTTATTATGAGTGCTGAAATTATCAAAAGAACCTACTTAATTCATCAGTTTCCATCACTTTTACCTTCCCTGTTACTTACAATACTCCTCTCTAGCCTATAGGAAAAATGTCTATGGTGATTTCACTATAAAAATTGTTTTTGATACTTTGATGGATCCTTTGATACTGTGATCTCACCTATGTGAATAAACCTTCCAATAATGCAGATCGTAACTTATCCATGCTCTCTTATCCTATACAACTCTTGTTTTTGTCCAGTTGGTTGTCCAAAAGGGGTTCACCCAATGTACTGAGGAGGTGGGGGGAGAGGGTGAGTTCCTCTGAATCTTTTGACTTTGGATATTGGTAGAGTATGTGGACTGTACAGGAGTTGGTTATCTCTCGTGACCCACCTTTCACAGTTATACAGCTTTCTTGCGATCATAGGATCATGGATTTAGAACTACAAACTACCTCCAAGGACTAGTCCATCCCCTTCATTATTCAAATGAGGAAACTGAGGCCAAGATATGTTAAAAGACTTGACCAAGATCATGGCTAATAAAAAAAAATTGAACATAGAGTTTCTGATGCCATATCTAGTGCTATTTGTCCTGTATCCACTTGCCTTTCCAATGATACATTATATTCTTTATATTACCTCTATTGCATAATTCTTCTTTTGAAATGTGTTGCCATCTGTCACACTCACTGTATATGCCTACATTGAGTGAATCTACTTTAATTCCTTGGAGCAAGAGTTCTTCCAGTTTTTGTCATATATACCCCACACAGTCTGGTGAAACCCAGTTTGTTCTTCTCAGAATCATGGTTTTAAATGCATAGAATAAAATATACAGGATTACCAAGTTAACCACTGATAACGAGAGTTATTAAACCTTTAAAACAAGAGTTCACAGACTTATCAAGAACTCTTGTTTTGAAGACCATCATTTATAAGTACATGACAAATTGGAGAGTGTATAGAGGAGGGCAACCAGAACAGTAAAGGGCCTTGAATTCATATCATAGAAGAATCAGTAGAAGGGAATTCATGTTTAGCAAAGAGAAAAGAGGACTGAGAGAGGAATTTGTGTTCAAGTATTGGAAGAGTGAGCATATGGAGGGGAAATTAGACTTATTCTGCTCACAGAGGGAAGAGATAGGAGCAATCGGTAGAAGGTAAAAAGAGACTTGTTAGGCTTGGTCTACCCTCCCACTCCCCAAAAACACTTTTAATAATTAGACTCATTTAAAAATTAAATAGTTCACTTCAAAAGAAAATGTATTCTCCTCCTTGGAAGTCTTCAGGCAGAATCTGGATGACTGACTACTTATTGGGCAGGTTATTGTGGGGATTCCTTCAGACCCAGGTTGGACAATATCAACTCTGACATCCTTTCCAACTCATACATCTGTGATTCTGTAACTAATAGCCATATTATTGCTACACTATGGTGATTTACTCTAATTACAAAAAGGTAAACTGCATAAGAAAAATCCGGAATTCTTTATTATTATTATTATGAAAAAAAAAAAACAAAAAAAAAACAAAAGAATGACTCCCAAGCAATTCAGAGGCAGAATAGGTTCATTCTGATTAAGGGACTTTTTTAACCTTGAGCAAAATGGAGCTTCTAGTGAAGTCTGGGATACAAAATGAGGAGCAATTACTTGGTTGTTTCCCCCTGAGGAGAACAATATTTGACTGAAAACCATTTCCTTGTTATCTTCAGCGCACATTGAGCCTGAGGAGAGGTGGCTAAGACACTTACTAAGGTAACCAAAAGTGTCTTCAGTATTTTCATGAGAGTCCTGTCAATTTCAGCATTATGGCATCATTGACATAGAAACTTGTGTTAGCAAATAAGAAAAAAAACCTGATCAAAATAAGTATTGCTTGATTGGGGAAGGCTTAGTGAACCGTGGGGCGTGTGTGTGTGTGTGTGTGTATGTGTGTGTGTGTGTGTGTAGTGTAAAAGAATATTATTACGCCATAAGAAATGACAAATGTGAATAAAAAGAGAAAATTTATATGAACCGATTCCAAGTGAAGTTAGAAGAACCAGGAGAACAATATAGGAAATGAAAAAGTAATATAAAATAAAGTTGAATGCTGAGTAATTATAATGAGCTTTCTTGGCTCCAGAAAAGAGATGAAGCAGCATTTTCCTCTTTTCAGTGAAGAGGCAGGGGACTAAGGGCAGAGAATATTGCCTACCCTATCAGGAATATTCATGATGTCATTTGGTTCTACTTCAATGTCTTACTTTGTTACTAGGGAAGGTGCGTGTAGTGGTGATAATTGAGGGAAACTATACTTGGAAATGTCTGTAAGCTAAAACAAAAAGCATCAATAAAATTTATTTTTATAACATTTTAAGAAAAGTTATTACTGTTGTCACATTCCCCTTACTTTCCTTCCCTTCCTCCTTACCGAGGACTATGGCCATTATAATTGCCTCCTTCTAGTTATACCTCTGCTTTCTTCCACATACAGCCAAAACTGCTGACCTCTGCCTACTGTAAATGATTCTCCAACAGCACAAACAGCCAAGGACATTAAATACTGTATATCTCTTCCAAGATTTTAACCTTTCATTTCCAAACCAATTTTCCCATCTGAAAAGCGGAATTAAAGATGCTTACCTAGCTCTTAGGGCTACTGTGTAAATTCACTACCATGGAGCCTGAAGAATAATGTTTGTAAAGTACTTCAAAAGGATAACTACAATGATAGGCACATTTAGCAAGCTCAGAGAATATTAGTTAATTTCTTTGGGTTATAAAGCTGATCACTGCACATAAAAACCAAGCTTTTACATGAATGGATAAGCCAGTTAGAAAACCTCCTAGTAGTCAGTTCTGTGAGATATTATATTCAGTAATTAATTTTATAATAACTGGTGCACACATTAAAAAAGTAGTCCATTTGCATAAAAAATTACTGCTTAAATGACAAATCAATTATTGCACACAAAGTCAATTATTACACACTTGTTTAAAAACTGAATATCATAATTAAAATTTGAGTAATTTGCTGTTTTTCCTATTCTAACACGAGTGCAGTAATTAGTATTCTGCTTCTATAAGATTAAGTATTTCTAAAAAGTCATTAAAATAAAAATCCCTAAATGTAATGAATAGTAAATGTATGACAATTGTAATATTTTAAGAAAAGTCCTTTTTATAGAAATGCTCATTCAATCCTTTTTTCCTTCCATAAGCAGATGACAGAAGTTCACTTTTCTTCTTTTGGGAGAGTGGAGGTTAAGGGGGTAGGCTGGGACAGACCTATGATTTCATTCATCCACATGTAGTCTAGGGCATTAAGACGTTAAATAATTTGCCCAAGCCAATATTGTGAGAGAGAGGACCTAGGATTTCATGGCCCTAAATCAGATTTTATGAGTCTTTATGCTTAGTATCATAAAAAGCTAAAACTTTGAAGACACTTTTGGTCAACTACTACTCATTTTAGAGAGGAGGAAACTAAGTTTTGAACCCAGCTCGCTCTCTCTCTCTCTCTCTCTCTCTCTCTCTCTCTCTCTCTCTTTCTCTCCCTGGACATCCCACATTGCCTTTTTTTTTTCTTCCTGGAGAGGTAAATGTTGAAAGCTAAAAGAAAAATTTTAGATATAATTCTTGCCTAGCTAATAGATTAAATAAATACTATCCTAAAATTTCAGAAGTACTATGTTAACAGGATTCCTGTGGCTAATTCTCTAATTATCAAAGTAGCACACGTTTACCCAGATGTAATTTAATTCCCAATCCCAAAGTTCTCAAATTTTTGAAAGCTAAATTAATAGGAAATGTCAACAGGAATGTGTAGGTAAATTGAAGAACTATTGAAGAATTCTAGAAAGAAGATTTTTAAAAGTCAGCAAGCATTAAACACTTACTATATGCCAAATACTGTGCTACATTCAAAAGATTCAAATAAAAATTAAGGAAAAAAGTTCTTGACCTCAGGAAGCATAGACTCTAACGTGGTAGAATGCCTCAAGGGTGGGAAACCTATAACCCAGAGGACACGTGTGATCCTCTAGGTAGTCAAGTGTAGCCCTTTGATTGAATCAAACTTCACAGAACAAACCCTTTTATTTGGGGATTATATTACTTACTTCATATTCTTTTTAATATTTATTTTTATTATATTCATTATTGCATTGTTTTATTATATGTTCTTTTATTAAGGGGATTTGTTCTGTTAAGTTTGGATTCAGTCAAAGGGCTGCACTTGAGGACCTAGAGGGCCACAACTTTTCCACCCCCAGCCTATATAAATTATCAAATACAAAACAAATACAGAGTAGATGAAAGATAGGCTTAGAGGAGAAGTTATTGTGAGCTGAGGGAATTAGGGGGAGGGGATATCGGGGAAAGTGGCACTTGAGATGAATCTTAAAGAAAGTATTCACAGGGAGGAAAGAAAACATTTTGGTGAAAAGGCACAGATATAGGAGATGGAGAGGAGTGTGTGAGGAACAGAATGTGAGTTGTGGGTGCATCATAGATCATATGAAGATGAATAATGTGTTATAAGATTAGACAGATAGGAAGGGACCACGTCTGAGGAGCTTTAACTACAAATGGTAGAGTTTATATTGGATTTTAGAGAGAATCAGGACCCATTGTAGTTTATTAAGGGCAGTTAAGTGGTACAGTGGATAGAGTGCTGGTACTATAGTCAGGAATACTCATCTTCATGAGTTCAAATCTAGCTTCAGATACTTAGTAGCTATGTGACCCTGGGCAAATCGCTTAACCCTGTTTGCCTCAGTTCCTCATTTGTAAAATGAGCTGGAAAAAGAAATGACAAACCACTCAAGTATCTTTACCCCACCTTTCCCCCAAAACCCTCCAAACTTCACAAAGAGTCAGACATGACTGAAAAATAACTGAACAACAACAAGGAGACAAGAAGGATGAGAATTAAGAGTAGTGCATTGATTGAAATATAGCCAAAAATAAAGTCCTAGCCCTCAAGGAACTCATGTTCTAATGGGAGAAAACATACAAATAACTAGGTACATGCAACAAATATAGAGTAGATGGAAAAGAATCTCGGAGGGGAACATATTAGCATCCAATATGTGGGGAAATAAGGAAAGGCCTCTTAAAAAGGGGGAATATGAGGTGAACCTTGAATTGAGGTCAAGGAAATCAAGAGACATCATTAAGGAGGAAGAGCATTTGGTGTATGGGGGACAACTGGAACAAGGTGAGGAGACTGGAGAGGGAGTGCCACATGTGAGGAACGCAGGAAGACCAGTATAGCTATGTAGAGAGGAATAAAGCATATGAAGACTGGACAGGCGAGAAAGGACAATGCTATGAAAGGAAATATGGGAATAAATAAATAGAGCATCTACTATGTGCCAGGCATTGTACTAAACACTACAAATATTAGCATATTGGATACTCACAGCATCTCTGTGCAGCAGCAACCACACTGGCATAGCCAGGATGGCTGCTAGCACAGGTTCTTAGATCCGCTTTACTAGGAACGATAGCTATTCAAGAGGTCAACAATCTGAACTTCAGAGAAAATCCAAACAAAGAAAATAGAGAAAATACAAGCAGAGAAATAAAGACCAACAGACAGAGCTTCTAACTGTCTAAGAAATTAGCACAGATCAACAGACAGATACAACTGTCTAACCAAGGAAGTACATACATAGTTATCAGAGAGAGAAGCACCAACTTCTGGGTTTTTCTAAGCTGGGCCCTCCTTAATGGCTACAACTATACTACTACTATTTATACTACTACCTATACTACTCATCTGGTCAAATCACAAGAATACTCTTCCAATGAGTGAGCCCTAAAGTAAAATGCTAACCTCGGAGTATATATACCCTTTTTAGAGCCAGAGGGCATCACAGCTCTCATGACTCAATGCCTAATTAGAAATTAACAAAAGATGTGAAAACCTTCCTGCAAGCAAGCCTCACTTAAGTAAATTTCCATTAATAGGTTCCATGTGAGGTCTATTAATGGGAAGGGGAAGATTTTATATCCCATTACTATTATACCCTGTGAGGTAGGTGCTGTTATCCCCATTTTAAAGTTAAGGAAACAGAAGTTAAATGACTTATCCAGAGTCCTACTGTTAGTAAGTGGATTTGAATTTAGGGTAGATTTGAACTCAGGTCTTCCTGATTCCAGGCCCATTGCTCTATACACAGCACCATTTAGCTACCACAAAGAGTTCTAACTGCTAAACAAAGAAAATTATATCTGATTATGGAGTGAGTCAGTGGAATTTACTGAGTGTATGAGGTGACCTTTGATGGAGGATAGATTGTACTGGGAAGAGACCTGAGGTGAGAAGTACAATATAAAGGCTATTGCAGTAGAATGGACAAGAGGTGACGGATGCCTGAACTGTGTGGCTATGTGAACTTCACTCTAACTAGAAAAACTCCATTTCCCAGTGGTCCTGTGAAGCTACTCACCCAGCCATTACTGTCCTATGTGCTTCTCGGCTTTGACACCTGAACCACCTGCCTCTCCAGAGACAAGTGAGTGAGGACTCTGGAACAACTTTGTAGCAATTCTCCAAATAATCACTATCTGAGAGAGAGAGAGCTCAGTCTAGATGTGAGACCTACACAAATGCTTCCAACCATACTTTGGTAGTGTAACTGGTGTTTTCCTGTGACCCACGTATGTGTATACATATATGAGGAAATATATTCTGTGATCTTCTCAATTTGGGAATTCCCTCCAAAAATGCAAATCATATCCCATCCATGACTGAATATCCTGTGAGACTTCTCCATGTCTTCAGAGCTCCATTCTAAGATGAAGAAGGTATCACATCACCTTCAACCAGGGGTAAATTATTTTTTTCTTCTATTTTTTTAATTAAGGATATCTTCAATTCATGCATGCATGTATAAATAATTCTGGTTAATATTCTATATATATGAAATTATTGAGTTAATGTTTAGACTGTATCTTTGATTTCATTTGCATGTGAAAGTCAGTCAGTTAGTGAACAAAAAATTAATTAAGCACCTTCTATTTTATCAGGCACTCTGCTAAATACATGGGAAACAAAGAAAGACAAACAACAAAAGTCTCACCTCTAAAGAAGCTCGTAGTTAAATAAGAAAGTCAACATTCAAATAATTATGAACAAACACTATATATACAAGATAAAATGGAGATAATCAACGGAGGGAAAGCATTAAGGGGGATCAGGAAAGGCTTCTTGTAGAAGATGGAATTTTTACTGGGACTTGAAGGAAGCCAGAGAAGCTAGAAGCTGGAAATGAGGAGAGAGAGAGAATTCCAGGCCTGACAGATAATCAAATACACAAAGCTGGGGGATGGATAGTAAGGAAGTTAGTGTCACCAGATCATAGAGAGTGCTGTGTGGAGAAGGGTTAAAAGGTGGAATGAGGTGAACCAGGGGTAAATTATGACACTTGGTATCATACTGGTAAATGGTGAACAGCTTCTTAAAATACAATATACCCTGACACACTCTTCAGTTTCATTGGCATTATAAAAATTTTCTCTATCACTTTCTTAAGTCTAGACCATTAGCAAAACGATAAATCAAGTCCTAAGTTAAACGTTTCTAAATCATAAATGCACAAATTTAACAATCAGCTCTCCAAAGCCAGTTTGAGCTGGTCCAACACATTACTGCCTGATTCTCTGTAAGACTGAGGGTTAGGCATGGGATGTGACCAGACTAGATGATCAGTTAGAATCTTTATGCCTTGAAGAGAAACTTTTCATGAGACTTTCCCTTTTTCTTTTCCCTATAAAAATAAAATGAACAAAAAACAGAAGCAAACTCTAGAAGTAATAAGAGAATGACTTTAGAACACAGAATAGGTTTTTATTTTGTTGTCTTGGGAGGCAACTGTGGTTAAGTGACTTGTTTTGTGTCACACAGTTAGTAAGTGTCTGAGGCCAGATTTGAACTTGGCATTTCCTGAGTCCAAGGCTGATACTCTATATACTATATCACCTACCTACCCCTCAAGGCAGATTTTTTAAAATTATGGCAATCAATTGATTTACCAGATCTTCAGAACCTAGGAGATTAGGGATGGGAGGTAGGGAACAGCAGATAGTAACTTAGTTTTTTCTGCTCTTTTCTGGTGGTTGAATGAGAGTCCCATTACATACACTCATGCACTAATATTGATATTGATATATTCTTGTATACTCAAATGGGTTTATAATCTTATCAGTGTCAATGTTCTCTCCAATTACATGCATCACAACCTTTCTATGGCAGCTTATCCTGTGCATCTCCTGTCCATATCCTTTCCTAAGTTAACCATAGAAAATCCAACTGACAACCAAAAGATTTTCCTTGCTTTCTCTTGATATTGTTAGGATTGCAGTAGAAAGGGAGAACTATTCATCTGTCACCCATCATTTTAACCAAATGATAAGGCAATTTTCTTTTCCTATCTTATAATTCCCCAGACCTCTTTTTATCCTGTTCTTTGAAGTTCCGTTTTGATTTATTTGTTGAACATTGTTCACATAAATCTTGTACCTTTCCATTGGCCTCTATGTGAATCCATTTTCCCCCCAAATATCCTGATTTTCAAGGTGAAAAAGGTTGAGTCTCCAATACAAGCTCACAAAGAGCCTTGATATATTTTATGTCCCTTAATCAATGCAGTTCGTGACCCAATGTTTTAGATAGAAGCTTACATGTGCAAAAAATTCTATGCCTGTTGACCAAAATGTTGGCCAGTGGGAGGCAGAGTAAAGATGGTGGTGCAGAAGCAGCAAAACTCCACAGCTCCCCCCATAACCACCTCAAATACCTATAAAATATGACTCTAAATAAATCTTAGAGCTACAGAACACACATAAGGACAGAGAAACAAAGTTCCCGCTGAAGGCAGCCCGGCAGGCAGACAGAAAGGGATTCATCGCAGCACTCTGGGAGCCCAGACCAGCACTGCATGAACCTGCAGCTATAGCCCAAGGGCATCCAGGACAAGCCTTGGCTGGAGCTTTCATCATGGCTGGAGCTTTCAGGAGAGCAGATCACCAGCAGCTGTGGCAGGCTGCAGAATTACCAACCCATAAGAGCCAAGGACAAAGGGAAAGGTTAGTGGAACTTGGCAAAATTTGGGGGAGAGGGGCCAGTCAACTGCCCCAGTGCTAGAAGTGGCTGAAGTGGAAGCCTTGCAGCTGCCTCCTTGTGGCTGCTTCAGAGCGTGCAGCCTGTAGATTGTAGGGGGGCCAAGTGATCATTCAGAGGCTAAGTGCTCTTGCCTTGAGCTACCTGGATCGGGATCATGGTCTTGGGTGGTGGCCTTGAGGTGTGTTTTCAGTGAGCCAAAGCTGGTGGGGGCTGCAGAGAACGCAGCTGGCAGCTGTAAAAACCCTGGCAATTTGGGACAGAGCTCTAACCTCTGAAAGCTGAGTTCTATGGAGCTCAAAAGCCAAGTAATTGACTGGCAACATGAGCAGGCAAAGGAAGCAAAGCAAGCACAACAATCCAACTTCAGATTCCTTTTTTGGGGACAAAAGGATCAAAGCATGGAATGGGAGGAAGGCAACACAGTCAGAACTCCTATACCAAAAGCTTCCAAGAAAAATGGAAACTGGTTACAGGCCACAGAGATGCTTAAGAAGGATTTTGAAAACCAAATAAGAGAAGTGGAGGAAAAATTGGGAAGAGAAATCAGAATGATGCAAGAAAATCATGAAAAGAATGTCAACAACCTGACTGTAGAAAATAACACCTTAAAAAATAGATTAATTCAAATGGCAAAAGAAGCCCAAAGAGCCAATGAGCAGAAGAATGTCTTAAAAAGTTGAATTTGCCAGATCAAAAAAGAATCTCAAAAGCTCACTGAAGAGAATAACTCCTTCAGAATTAGAGTGGAGCAAATGGAAGCAAACGACCTTATGCAAAATCAAGATACTATTAAACAGATCCAAACAAATGGAAAAATAGAAGGCAATGTGAAATATCTCCTTGAAAAAACCACTGATCTGGAAAATAGATCCAGGAGAGACAATTTAAAAATTATTGGACTACCTGAAAGCCTTGATCAAAAAGAGAACCTAGAAAGCATCCTTCAAGAAATTCTCAAGGAAAATTGCCTGATATTTTAGAACCAGAGGGCAAAATAGAACTTGAAAGAATCCACTGATCACCTCTTCAAAAAGATCCCAAAAAGAAAACTTGTAGGAATGTTATACCAGGTTCCGTAGCTTCCAAATCAAAAAGAAACTACTACAAGCTGCCAAGAAGAAACAATTTGAATACTGTGGAAACACAATCAGGATAACCCAGGATCTAGCAGCTTCTACGTTAAGGGATCAAAGGGCCTGGAATATGATATTCTGGAGATCAAGGGAGCTAGGATTAAAACCAAGAATCACCTACCTAGCAAAACTGAGTATAATGTTCCATGTCATTAAATGAGGTGGAGGACTTTCAAGCATTCTTGATGAAAAAACCAGAACTGAGTAGAAAATTTGACACTCAAATACAAGAAGTATGAGAAGGTAAACATGGAAAAGAAATCATAAGGAGCTTATCAAAGTTGAACTATTTACATGCCAACATGGAAAAACAATAAATTTAACTTATGAAACTTCTCAGTATGAGGAGAGGTGAAGGGAATATAAATGTGTGTGT
>JAQQSU010000435.1:234-24055 GCA_028627135.1 Pseudochirops cupreus
TTCAGGGTGCCGACTTTTTCCCCTGAACTAGGTAAATGGTATTTGATTGATTAAAGTAAGATTGTTAACCCACTTTGAGTTGCTTTCCTTTAGAAAAGCAGATCTAAGAACCTGTGCTAGTAGCTGCCCTGGGTGTGCTGGGGTGCTTGCCGATACATCATTTCACTTTGCATGTATGTTCTGCTTCTGCTCACGACATTTTGCATCTAATTTGCATATAATTCTTCCCAGGTGTTTTGTTGTCATTGTTTTACTGGAAGGATCCTTCTAATAATTTCTTATAGCATAGTGATATTCCACCATAATAATTCTTTATGCCACAATTTATTTAACCATTCCTCAATTGATGGGCACCCCTTCAATCTCCAATTCTATGCTGCTGCAAAAAGAGTAGATAAATATATGTGTGTGTGTATATATATATATATATATATATATATATATATATATATATATATATATATATATATATACATATACAGACACACACACACACACATTTGTACATGTAGGTCCTTCCTCTTTTTCTTTGATCTCTTAGGGACAAAGATCTAGTAATGGTATTATTATCTCAAGGGTATGCACAGTTTTATAGCCTTTTGAGTATAGTTCTAAATTGTGCTCCAGAATGTTTGAATCAGTTGACAACTCTACCAAAAGTGTATCAGTGTCTCAATTTTTCAATCTAACATTACCATTACATCCAACATTTCTTATTTTCCTTTTCTGTCATATTAGCCAAACCTCAGTGTTGTTTCAATTTCTCTAATCAGTTGTGACTTAAAATATTTTTTCATATGAATATACATAGCTTTGATTTCTTCTTCTGAAGATTGTCTATTCATATTCTTTGACCACTTATAAATTGGGGACTGACTCACATTCTTATAAATTTGACTCAGTTCTCTATATATTTTAGAAATAAGGTCTTTATCAGAAAAAAATATATATTACAGTTCCGAAATCTCTTCCTCCTTCTACCCCTTTCCACACCCATTGAGAAAGAAAGTCATATGATACCCATTATATGCAAAATATATACAAGTTAACGTGGTAATGGTCATGTTCTTTCCTTGGAGTGTGGGTTTTCTTTAGAATAATGAAAAGCCTGCCATGACCTATATTGCAACATTACAGGTATGACTCTTCTACCAGAAACATTGACACCAAGATAAGCAGGGCCACAGATTGAGCATAGGGCACTGGAAAGACCATTACTCTTCCAATTTCTAGTATACCTGAGATTCCTTCAAAGAAAATTTAGGCTAAGAGGAGAAGGAAGAAGCAGCACAGCTCTTCAATTCCATGTTGTCCAGGTTGCTAGGACAGTAGAGCAGGCAGCAGAGTAATGGCCAGTGACAAGCGCTCATCAGATGGTTAGGAACAGGATATAAAATGAGAGCAAAGATAGAGGTGACTAAATACAAGCAAATATGGGAAAACTCAGGCAGGCAGGACCAGTCAAGATCATGCTCAAACAGCATACAGGGGGCTGATGAAATTCACAGTCTAGTCCATAGCTCTTTTTTTATATTTTATCCTCTTCACTAGAGCACTCTCTAAGCAGAACTTGGGGCCTGTTTCCCTGTCTGATTACTCCACTTACTATTACCCTGTTAGTGCCTGTGCTATTTGAAACTACTATTAAACTATAGGTTCTATGTTTTAGAATTTTGTCCAAGAAAATCTAGTAGAGGTAGGATAGGAAGGCTTTCAGTTTTGAAGATGAAGGTATGGAATTACATGGAGAGATATCACAAAAGGAAAACAGATTTTCTTTTGTTGGAGAAAATTATGAAACCATGCTGAATAGATCCACTACAAATTTATGTTGCATAATCTCAAATGGACCCTCATTGCTACAAGGCTATTATCTTTTTTTTTATACCTCCCTAATTAATTCACTACGCCACTCACCACAGCATCTTTCCCAATCTTTTTTCTCCTTCCTTATACCTCTCATATTTCTGTCTTTTCCCCACTCTCTCAGTAGAGAAACTTCCCTCATATTTCAAATGAAGTCATTCACAAAGAGTCATTCACCAAAGTCATTCACCACTCTCCTCCCCTCAACTAACATTTCCCACATGCCTTCTCATTCTAGCTTCATCTTTACCTCTGTCTCACACAATGATATGGCCCTTCTTATGGCCAAAGCATAACTCTTTCTAGGTATAAGCGATCCCATGCCATCTTCTTTTCTCTAGCAGTTTCTCTCTTTTGTCATTCCCATTCTCTCACTTTCTTCAATCTCTCCTTGCCTACTGGCTGCAAATTTACTCATGTCTCCCCAATTCTCTTTATTTTGTTTTATTATATATTACAGTTCCAAAATCTCTTCTCCTTCTACACCCTTACCCACCCATTGAAAAAGAAAAGTAAGGGAAAAAATGTGTTTCAAATTGCACTCTAACTTCAACTCACTCTGGAGGGAGAGTGTACATTTCTTCTAAGGCTTTTAAAACTTTTATCCTTCTTCCCCAAAATCAGATTAAATCAAATGGAAAGTGATATTAAAGCTATTTATTATAACTAAATAATTTACTACTAATTTTGCTGTTTTGAATTATGAATATATGTGAGGCATGTCTGTATCTTCTTTAGGGTGATTTGTTAACCATCCCAAGCAACATCCTAGCTTTATCGAGTACCCAACCAATGCCAGTTATGTCATCTTTCTCTGTTACTGCCAGGAAGGATGACTCAGTTTGGATTACTGTGAACTGGACTTTTGATCAAAGTAAACACATTCCTTGAATGAACACCTCATTCAAGTGTGTTCTGACCTTTAAACATGAAGTTCTTAATAAAACCTCTAAATCTACTTGAGCGCCAAAGACCAAGTTTATTGTTCTAATGCCAATTATATATAAAAATTTTAACAGACACCTTTGCTATTCTACTATCCTTTGATGAGGCGCCACAAAATCAAAAAGCACATATTTTGACCCTTGATACAAGTAACATTAAGGAGCCAGTCTTGCCATTCTTTATAAAGGAATATTTCCTGGGTGAAAGGATTTATTTCCTTCACTGTTGGATGACTAATCCTTAAGGTACAATATATTGATGCGTTGTCTGATCTTTCATTGATTAAGGTCACTTTTGTGCTGAGAGTGAAAGAGAAGGAAATGTAGCTGAGTCTATGATAAGCAGGAGCACTTAATAGTTTATGTAAAGATAGCACTGAAAACAACGTGGGCTTGCAGCAGATTGACAGCTAGACCAAATGGTATGATGGGGCTTGGCATGGCTACCCATATCTAATTTCTAAGAAAAACAAAACAACAATGACACTGAAATCACATATCATAATAACCAAAAACAATTTCATAGTTCATAAAACTATATAATACTAATAAGATTATCATAATCTTATACTATGTGAAAATTGTTATTTTGCTTGGAAATTCTTATCCTGCACAAAAGTTAGTCAAGACAAATATATAAACCATTCATCAATGCAGAGGACCTTTTGGCAAAATTATCAAAATTTGAAAGAATAAAGGACTATTTATAATAAAACATTTTTAAAACATATTTTGTTTACCATAATGGTAGGGTTTTCTTGGAGGGGGAGGATAAGGTGTTCTAATTTTTTTTCTACCAATATAGAGCTATACCTTTTCAACAATTTGTAGTCTTGGAGAATTCAGGAGGGTGGTGGGGGAGGTGACACTACGAGGTCAAGTGATTTGTCCACAACCATATAATCTATATGTGTCAGAGTGAGTCTTTAAATCAGGTTTTCTTAACTCCAAGGATGCCTCATGATTCAGTATACACTATAATGTCTTTCATAATTGTATACAGCAAAATAAAAATGCATCTAACTTTTTTGTACAGCATTGCCAAGAATAAATAAAACTAAGGATTGCTTTTTTTTTTTTGGGTAATGTTTAAATCTGGTATCATTGTGAATTAGTATGAGCTATTTTATTTTTCTCTTTTCACCATTAATTTTTTTAAATTAGAGTTCTAAACACTCTTCCTCTCTTTTGTCCCTCCCTCACCCACTGAGAAGGCAAACAAGATGATATCAATAAAACCTGAAGTCACGGAATAGGTTTTTAAAAAATCTTTCATGGACTTTCCCCTGTGAATTAAACAGTAGTAGTTTAAGATTAGAATAAAATCTTAAAGGTATTCAGAAATCTGAGATGTTATCCATTCTAGCCCTTACGAAAAGTATTTATCTCATTGACAATATTCCTTACAATTAGTCATACAACTTCAACTTGAACTCCAAGTGACAGGGAAGATACTGCTTTATGAGGCAGTCCATTTCCATTTACAGCTCCTTTTCTTGAGCTCAAATCTTCCTTCTTGCAAATTCTGCCCATTGAAACAATGTTGTTTTCCTTTTTGAACTAAGAAGCATTACGTTTTTAGATAAGGCAACTCAAAAACATTTGAAGAATGTTATCAAATATAACCTCTTATGTTCTTGAGGATAAATGGGGAAAACAAGTTATTTTAGTCTATCTGCATGTTCCTCATTGATCCTTCAGCTCACCTCCAGGCCTCCAGTTTTCCCCTTTGCCCTTCATACCACCTTCTGCCCATCAGAAACTTAAACTCTATGAATTGAGACTGTTACAGAAGAGCTTTTCCTTCTCCTTATCTTTATTGTACAAAGCTTTCTCTTCACTTTTTGGCCAACAGTTCCAAACTATTTTGCTTCTACTTTTACCCCCTTGTTATCTGTTTATCCCTATATCCTCCTTAGTGTCACATGAGGAACTACTACCAGTGTTCTTAGAGGTGAGAATTTACCTAATCTTGACCACAACCAAGCACCTTCCTTTCTTCCAAGCTAATATGCTACTTATCCTCTCCTGTTCTCTAGCTAGAAATTTGGACGCTTATACTCTGCCCAAGAGCTACCTAGATTTTTATTTCCATTTTCTAGCTACAACTTCTAAATCATACCATTGTGAGAGAAGTCTACCCCTCTCTTCCAGGTACCCTTTACGTATTGTCATCTCCCACCAAAATATAAGCTCCCGGGGGGCAAGGATTATCTTGTTTGCTTTTATTTTCATCTCCAGAACTCAGCACAGTGCCTGGCACATAATAAGAGCTCTAGCTATCTGTCTATCTAACTTAACAACTATATATCTATGTGTTTTATCATTTATATATCTATCATCATCTATAAGTTATCATCTATCTTTATTATCTATCACCTGTCCATCTATCTACCAATCTATTTACATTTAATATGTATGAATGACCTGTTTATCAATCTATTTACATATAATAGGTATGAATGACTGTCAATAGTGTGAGATAACTACAGAGAGCTAATATCAATCAATAAGCATTTATTAAGTGTTGTTATTTTCCAGGCTTTGTTCTAAGTACTCAGGATACAAAGAAAAGGGGAAAACGCATATATAGTCCCTACTCTCAAGAAGTATGAATTGTATGCATTCTAATGAAGGAGAACACTTGTAATGATTTAGGTACATATGACATATAGGAAGTGGATATGAAATTAATCTGAAAGGGAAAGGTATTAAGAGGTTCTGGGAAGAGAAATGGCTGGCTTCTTTCAGGAGGCAGAATTGAACTGAACCTTGAAGAAAGGCAGGGGAAACTAAACGATGGTGGTGAGGGGACAGAACATTCCAGGCACGGGGATGTCTAGGTCAAAGGCAAGGAGACAGACATACATGCTTTTGGAGTGCTATGTTTGTGGAATGCAAGTATAGCATTATTATTGGATTTTAGAGTATCTCAAACATCATAAGGTTTAAGAAGAATGGAAAGATAGGGAAGTGCCAGGTTATGAAGAACTTTAAATGCTAGCCAAGAGAATTTATATTTGATTTTGGAAGTAATAAAGAATCACTGGAGTTCTGTGAGTAGGGAGTATACATGCATTATATATATTCTTCAGAAAATCAACTTGGCAGCTAAGTGGAGAATGGGTTGGAGTAGGGAGAAGCCAGTCAGAAGGCTGTTGATATAGTCCAAAAGGGAGTTGATGAGAGGGGCTGGTATGAACTAGAGTTGTAGAGCTATAAATGGAAGGAGGGAATATATATGAGAGATGTCTTTAAGGTAGAGATCACATGATTTGACAACTGACTAGATATGTAGGGTAAGGGCCAGTGAGAATTTGAGGGAGAAACTGAGGTTGCAGGTATTGATAATTGGAGAAATGATATGCCGTCTAGAGCAATGGGACCATTCCAAAGAAAGGTGTTGGAGGGAGAGATAATGAGGTATATTTTGATTTTGATGAATTTGATATGCCCACAGTAACCTAGTTTGTGATGTCCAGGAGGCAGTTGGAGATAAGAGACTAGAAGTCTATAGAGAAACTAATGCTGGATAAATAATTCTGAGAGTCATTTTCATAAGGTGACAATTTAATTCATGGGATGATTAGATCATCAAATGAAATAAAATAGAAAAAGTGAAGGGAGACCAGGAGAAGTTCTTAAGGGAAACTCATGGTTAGTGGGCCTGACATGGATGAAGAAGCAGCAAAGGAAAGATGAGATAGAGAAGAGATCAGACAAGGGGAGAATCAGAGGGAAAAAAATTACCATGAAAACTTATAGAAACTCTATAAAATAAGATTATGATTGACAGTGCCAAATGCTATAGAGAGGTCAAGGAGAACCAAGACTGAGACATGGTCATTTGATTCGACAATTAAGAAATATTTGGTAACTTTGGAAAGGGCAATTTCATTGGAATAATGTGGTCAAAAGCCAGAATATAGAGGATTTAGAAGAAAATGAAACAAAGGAAGTGGAGATGCTGATTGTAGATGACATTCTCCAGGCCTTTAGCCAAGAAACAGGACATGGAGACATAGAACTGCTATTTGGGATGATAGGATAATGTGAGGGTTTTATCTATGCCTCTTTATGTTCAGAGAGACATGGTAATATTAGAAAGCTTGAAAGCAGCAGAGAAAGAGCCCTATAGATAGGGAGAAAAGAGAGAAAGAGAAAGAGAGAGAGAGAGAGAGAGAGAGAGAGAGAGACAATAGGCATAATAGTGGAGTCAAAATGCTGGGAGAGATTGAAGAAGATGGATTAAAGAATTAAAAAAGAGGGATTTGCCTTGGCAAGGAGCAGGGCTGTCACTTCACCTGAGATCACAGTAAAGGAGGATATAATGAAATCAACAAATCAATAAGGCACTTAATATGCACCAGGTACTGTGCTAAGCACAGAGGATACAAATACAATGTCTCCTCCCCCCCCCCACAAAAATAGTTCTTGTCATCAAAAAGTTAAAATTCTAATAAAGATAAAAAGTAGTTTTAAGCTTAAATAAATTAAATAGAAACATTACATATATGATTATATTAGATGACATAAATTTGTACTGGATCTGCAGCACTATATATGTATACATACATACATAATACACACATATATATTCTGTTCAGCAGCAAATGATGGTGTTGGGGCTTGGCAAGACATAATCAACATAGGACAAGGAACTAAATGAATCAAAGTTGGAAGATAGTGTAGTATTGAGTTAGTTTACCAAAGGTTAGCTGTAAGGAGGAAAGGAGATTGTTGTTAGTGAAGGGAACAAACTGAGGGGTAGAGGGAACTGAGGTCATGATGCAGACCAAAAGCATAGTTAGGTGTTGCAAGGCAAAGGGAAATATGGAATAATAACAGATTATGATCAGATAAAGGAATTTTGGAGTTCATGAATATGGATATTGAACACTTGTGGGTGAAGAAAAGGTCAAGGTTATGATCATTTCATTGTATATTTGAGTTGATCAGAAGAGGAATAGGAATTGAGTAAATGAGGAATAGAAACTTAAGGATATTTGCCAAAGCTAGCATTATATAAACTTAAGCCCACTAGTATGAGGTCAGAAAATGGAAAGGAAAGATTATGTATAAGGCAATGAACTTGCTGAAGAAAGGAGAATGTCCTAAGTATCTAAAGATAATAATCACCAGGATTTGGATTGATAAATTTGGATAGCATGAACCTCCAGGAGAAGTGTTTACTCAGTAAAAGTATTGCAAGGAGGAGTGTATTCCAACTCCACATCACAAGCAATGAATCTGGATATGACAATGACAGAATGAACAGCCTGCAAAAGATAGGAAGGCAAGGGAAAAATATTGTTGGGAGGGAACCATGTCTCAGTAAGGGCTAAAAATGAAAGGAGTGAGAAAAACAATAAGGTTTAAGATGAAAGGAAGATTGTTGATCATTTGTCCATCACTGAAAAGGGAATGGAGAGGACATAGAGCCAAGATAGTGGAATAGAGAAAGCACTGCATCTAGCTCTCTCCCAACATTCCCTTCTAAACAATATTAAAATACTTAGATTCTGGAGCAGCACCACCAATAAGAGGTTGGGATGAGACATTTTTCTAACTCAAGACAACTGAGGAGGTGGTGAAGAGTCTAGGGCACTGGGGTAGGGGCTGTCCCAGAATTCACATGCTGATGACAGCAGCAGTAGCAGCTTCAAAAGCTCTGATCTTTGAGACTGCAAGGGAATAGAAAAACTGGTGACAAAGAGATTACAGGGGGCCCTTTTGCTAATACTGGTTTCAAGACTGGTTGCTGTTTGGCATCTCTATTGCCTATTCCAACTTCTGACTTGCAGTTTCAGTTAGACAGGAGTACTACTTACAGTAGCAAAGTAGAAGATACCCTGAGGAAAAATGGTGCTTAAGCCATCAAGGGATCAGGGGCCCTTCCTGGGTAAGGACTGGAGGCAGACCAGGTAAGCACTGATCATACCTTTCTCTTGCACATACGACCTTGGAAGCACAGAAAAATCTCCGAAACCCCAGAACTAACTCTGAAAACAGCAACATGAAAAACCCTGAAACCTGGGAAATTGTCTCCCTATTACCTTACCACAGGTGAGGAGAGTCCTTCTTTAATATAAAATTCCAAGTCAAGACATAGACTGGAAATATAAGCAAACAACAGTAAAAAAGAATATGACCATAAAGCCTACTATGGTTACAGAAAAGATCAAGACATAAACTAAGAATATAAATTATGGAAATAATAAATTATTTCATTAAAGAGAATGATAATCATGAGATAAAATTCCAAAATTTGTGGAATGTAGCCAAAGCAATATTTAGAAAAAAATATATATGTATGTATGTAAACATGTACCTTAAAAGAAAGAGCAGATGCAACTAAAAAAAAATTGAAAAAGAACAAATTAAGAATCCCCAATTAAACATCAAAATAAAAATCCTGAAAATCAAATAAGAAATTTAAAAAATTGAAAGTAATTGGACAAATAAATAAAGCTAGGAACAGGTTTTATTTTTTAAAAAATCACACCAATAAGAGAGGTAAACCATTAGTTAATTTGATTTTGTAAACGAAAGAAAATCAAATTACTATTATTAAAAATTAAAAGAGTGAATTTACCACCAGAAGACATGAAATTAAATAAATTATTAAGAACTATTTTGCCCAGTTATATACAAAATAAATCTAATAATCTAAGTGAAATGGTCAAATATTTACCAAAAATTACTCAAGTTAACAGACAAGCAAATAGATGACTTCAATAACCCTACGTTAGAAAAATAAATGAACAATAAGCTCCATAAGAAAAAATCCCCAGGACCGGATGGATTCACAAGTACATTTTACCAAACATTTAAGGAACAATTAATCCTAATACAATATAAACTATTTGGGGGAAAACAAGTAAAGAAAGAGTCCTACCAAATTTCTTTTATGACACAAACATGGTTTTGATACCTAAACCAGGCAGAGCAAAAACAAAAAGTAAACTATAGACCTATTTCCTTAATAAATATTGAAGTAAAAAAGTTTAAATAAAACACTATGGGGAAATTACAACAATTTGTCACAAAGATCATACACTATGACCAACTGCGATTGATAGCAGGAATGTAAGGCCAGTTCAATATTAGGAAAACTATCAGCATAATTAACCATATCAATAAAAGAAACAACAAAAAATCATATAAATATATCAAGAGATGCAGAAAAGTCTTTGACAAAATACAACACCCATTCCTCTTTAAAACACTAGACAATTTTATTTTTCTCCTCTCAAAAAGGGTGAAGGAGCAGAAAAAAGAGAAAGAATTTGGATCAAGATTTTTTTATTTTTTGTTTTTTGAAGGGGGAGGGCAGGGCAATTGGGGTTGTGACTTGCCCAAGGTCACATGGCTAGTAAGTGTTGTGTGTCTAAGGCCACATTTGAACTCAGGTCCTCCTGATTCCAGGTCTGATGTTCTTTTCACTGTGCCATCTAGCTGCCCCTGGATCAAGATTTCTAAAAAAATGAACGTTAAAAAATTTTTACATGTTATTCAGAAATATTTAATGAAATAAATAAAATGTCTAAAAATTAAGAAACTGAAAAATATAAGAGGGAAACATATATAAACATGCTCAGTTGAGTATAGAAATCCATTTTACCCAAAAAAGAAATAGGAGGGGAAAGGGATAAGAGAAGAGGTGGGAGTGATAAAAGGGAAGACAGATTAAGGGAAGCAGTGGTCAGAAGCAAAACAGACTTTTGAGGAGGAACAAGGTGAAAAGAGAGAGAGAAGGATAAACATAAGAAAATAGAATGGGAGAAAACGAACAGTTAGTATCATAACAGTGAATCTGAATGGGATAAATACCCATAAAATAGGAGATAGCAGAATGGATTTGAAACCCAATTCCAACAATATGTTTTTTAAAAGAAACACACTTGAAACAAAAAGACACAGTTAAAATAACAGACTGTAGCAGAATCTATTATGCCTCAGCTGAAGTGAAAAACAGTGTTAGCAATCCTGTTCACTGACAAAGCAAAAGCAAAATAGACCTAATTAAAAGGAATAAGCAAGGAAATTCCATCTTGCTAAAGGGCATCATAGACAATGAGGTAATATCAGTATTAAACATATATGCACCAAATGGCAGAGCACGGAGATAATTAAAGGAAAAGTTATATGAGTTACAGTTGGAGATGTATATAGTAAAACTAGTCGGAGGCTTCAGCTTTCCTCTCTCAGATGTTGATAAATTTAATCATAAAACAGAGAAGAGGTGGGGAATGTCTGTGATGCCCTGAATCTTCTTTGACTGACTTCTCCATCATAAGCCCACAACAGTCACAACTCTACTTCAGGCATTCATCACCTCTTGCCTGTCTTATTGTAAAAAGCCTTCTGATGGATTAGCCTGCTTCAAGTCTCTCTTCAGTTCAAATCATCTTTCACTTAAGTGTCAAAGTGATTTTGCTGGGAGTACAGGCAGCAATAGAGCTTAACTCTCTCAACATTTCCCTCCAAACAACTTTAAAATAACACCTCAAATCAAATTCTGGAGCAGCAGAGTCAACAAAAGGTTAAAGTGAGACATTTTACAAGCCTAAGACAATTTTAAAAGGTCAGTAAAAGAGCAAGAGAACCACCAGTTGGTCTAGGACAGTGGTTCTCAACCTGTGGGTTATGTTCAATTTGTAACAATGAAAATACATCCTGCATATCAGATAGATTCATAACAATAGCAAAATTACAGTTATGAAGTAGCAATGAAAATAATCTTACAGCTGGAGGTCACCACAACATGAGGAACTATATTAAAGGGTTGAGGCATTAGGAAGGTTGAGAACCACTGGTCTAGGAGGTGACCATGACAGCAGTTGCAGCAGCAACAGCAGCAGCTTTGGGAATTCTCTGCCCAGAGATAGTAAGGGGTTAGACAAGTATTCAGGAAGAGATTACAAGGGATTCTTTGCTGGCATTGTATGCAGCTGAAAGTGATTAGCAACTCTATTGCCCATAAGCAGTTCTGGGTCACTGTTCAGGGTGGAGAGGAACATTAGGGCTTGTGGTTGCAGTAGTGCAGGAGTCCTAATCACAGTTTCAGGACAAGAGGAGCACAAGTGCTTGTGGCTAAGAGGAGTAGTACTTTAAGCCTTCAGGAAAGGAGGGGCCCTCTGGCTGCAGGGGATACCATGCGTTTCCTGGGTAAATACCAGAGAACCAATTGAGAGAGCAGTAAACACAACTCTTCCCAGATCACACCACCTTGGAAGCCCCAAAATTTTGCAAAGCCCCCTGAACTAACTATGAAAACAGTAGCACAAAAAAGTCCAAAGTTTATGAAGTGACTCCCCACTCTAAAGTGAATATAGTCCAATGTTAACATAGAGTTTAAAGTCAAGGACTGGAAAATGAGCAAACAATAAGAAGGAGAACTTGACCATTAAAAGTTATTATATTGGCAGGAAAGAACAAGATACAATTCCTGAAGAAGACAACTATTTGAAAGATCAAAAAACAGTTAATTGGACTGAAGTCCAACAAAAATTGCTGAAAATTAAAAGACATAAGAGTAATAGAAGAAAAATTGAGAAAATGAGAATGACACAAGAAAATTATTAAAATGAGATTTAATGACTTGGTAAAATACAAGCAAAAATAATACTTTAAAAACCAGAATAGGCCAAATGGAAAAGAGGGCACAAAAACCTCACTGAAGACCATGAGACATCAAAACACTATAAAACAAAGTAAAAAGTGAAAAAATAGAATAAAACATGAAATATCACATTAAAAAAACAACTAACCTAGAAAGTAGATAGAGAGATAACCTATGAATTATTGTACTACCTGAAAGCCATAATCAAGGAAAGAGCTTAGACATTGTTTTACAAGAAATTATCAAGGAAAACTACCCTGATATCTTAGATCCACAGAGTAAACTAGAAATTAAGAGGCTCCATCAATCACCTCCAAAAAGAGATCCCAAAATGGAAACTTATAGGAAGGAATATTATAGCCAAATTCAAGAGCTCTCAGGTCAAGGAAAAAAATATTGTAAGCAGCCAGAAAGAAACAATTCAAATGTCATGGAACCACAGACAGGGTCACACAAGGTTTAGCAGCTGGAGGGCTTGGAATATGATATTCTGGAAGGCAAAGGAGTTAGGATTAACATAAATAATCACCTACCCAACAAAATAGAGTATAATCCTTTGGTAGGGGGGATTATGTATAATGAAATAAGGACTTTCAAGAATTCCTGATGAAAAAAACAGAACTGAGTGCAAAATTTGACATCAAAACACAAAACTCAAGAGAAGCATAAAAAGTTAACCATAAAAGAATAATCATAAGGGACTCAATAATGGTCAAACTTTTTATATTCTATGTAGGAAAATGATACATGTAATTCCTAAGAATTTTATCATAATTAGGGCAGTTAGAAGGAGTCTACTATGATATAGGGCATGAAAGTAAGTCAATTATGCTTAGATGATCTCAAAAAACAACGAAGGGGCAAGAAAAAAGGATGTGTTGGAAGAAGGGGATGGGACAGGAAGAATGGGGGATACATTATCCCCCAAAAAGCACACAAGGAAGAACTTTTGAGGTAGAAAATAGACAGAAGGGTGGTATGAAATGCTTGAACCCCAATCTCATTGCAATTGATTCAAAAAGGAAAGAATATTGAAAAATATTGATTCAAAGAGGGAAGAAACACTCAGTTGGGTATAGAAATCTACTTCACCCAATAGGAAAATAGGAGTGCAAAGGGATAAGAGATGGGAGTGGGGATGATAAAAGAGAGGGCTGATTAAAGGAGACAGTGATGAGAAGCAAAATAGGCTCTTGAGGAGATGCAGGATAAAAAGAAAGAGAAGGATAAATAGAAGAAAATAGAATGGAGGGAAATATACAGTTAGTAGTTACAATTGTAAATACAACATGGATGAGCTCACCCACAAAACAGAAGCAGATAGCAGAATGGATAGGAAATCAGAATAAAACAATTTGCTGTTCATAAGAGAGACACTTGAAATAGAAAGATACAGTTAAAATAAAAGGCTGGAGTATAATCTATTGTACTTGAGCTGAATTTAGCTGAAAAGACAGGGGTAGCAATCATGATCTCAGACAAAGCAAAAAAATAAAAAATTGACCTAATTAAGAGACAGGATTAGAGAAACTATATTTTTCTGAAAAGTACCATAGACAATTAAATAATATCAAAAATATTGACAGCAAGTTTCTCTAATAAAGGCCTAATTTCTCAAATATATAGGCAACTGAGTCAAATTTATAAAACTAAGAGATATTCTCTAGATACATGGCCAAAGAATAAGAACAAACAATTTTCAGAAGTAGTTATATGAAAAAATGCTCTAAATCTTTATTGATCAGAGAAATGAAAATTAAAAGTCTGAGGTACCATTTCAAACCTATAAGAAATGACAAATGGTGGAAGGGATGAGGAAAATAGATACATTAATACACTACTGGTGGAGTTGAGAACTGACCCAACCATTCTGGAGAACAATGTGGAACTATGCCCAAAGGGCCATCAAACTATTCATACCCTTTGACCCAGCAATACCACTACTATTTCTGTATCCCAAATAGATCAAAGAAAAGGAAAAATGGCCAATACATATTAAAATACTCGTAACAGTTCTTTTTATGGGGACAAAATTTTGGAAATTGAGGGGATGCCCATCAAGTAGGTAATGGCTGAACATGTTTTGGCATATGATGATGGAATACTATTGTGCTATAAGAAATGACAAGGAGAGTGGTTTCAGGGGGTAAAAAGCATGGGAAGACCTACGAATTAATGCAAAATGAAATAAGGAGAACCAGGAGATCATTGTGCAGAGAAACAACAATATTGTGATGATGATCAACTGTGAAAGACTTGGCTACTCTGATCAATACGATGCTCCAAGATAATTCCAAAGGACTCATAATGAAAATATTACCTACATTCTAACAGAGAACTGCTAAACACAGTGAAAACTGAAGCATAATTTTCTCATTTTTTTGCTATATAGCTAAAATAAAAATATATTTTGAGTGATTTCACATGTGTAATTTGATATCATATAGTTTGCCTTCTCAGTTGATGGGGGACAAGTGAGAAAGAATTTGGAGCTCAAAATTTAAAAGAAAAAGAATATTAAAAATAAATAAGACGTTTAAAAATAAGTAAATAAGAAAGAAGTTAAGGAGATTAATAGAATTTTAGAACAGTTAGATATGATATACCTCTGGATAAAATTGAGTAGGAATAAAAAAAAAAGAGTGTGTCTTTTTCTTCTTTGTAAATGAAACATTTACAAAAATTCAACACGTATTAGGGCATAAAACCTCTTAAACAAATGCAGAAAATCAAAAATATCAATTACATCCTGTTCAGACCACAATTACAGTCAACATTTTATTGGAAATAAAATGAATGAGTCAGTCAAAGAATAAATTGTAAAAATAAGCAATCATTTCATTAAAGATAATGACAACAATGAAACAACAAGAAATTTTCAGAAGAAATCAAAGCTAAGAATATTCACATGAGAAAATGCTCTAAATCACTTGTGATTAAAGAAATGCAAATTAAAAGAGTTCGCTGGTACCACCTCATACCCATCACATTGACCAATATGACATTAAAGAAGAATGAGAAATGCTGGAGGGCATGTGGAAAAATAGGTGCACTAATACACTATTGTTATCATTGTAAACTGTTGCAATCATTTTTGAGAACATATTGGAACTTATTATAAAGGTGACCCTCTCACCCAGAAATACTAGTAATAAATCTGTATCCCAAATAAAACAAAGGAAAAAGAAAAGGACCTATGTGTCCAAAAACTCTTTTTTTGTAGTGGAAAAGAGTTGGCAAAAAAAAATGGAAATTGAGGAGATGTCTATCAATAGGGGAATGACTGAACAAGTTTTGTTACATGATTGTGATGGAATACTACTGTGGTAAAGGAAATGATGAGCAGGATAGTTTCAGAAAAACCTGAGAAGACTTCTACGAACTCATGCAAAGTGAAGTGAGCAGAACTATGAGAACGCTGTATACAATAACAGCCATGTTGTAATGATGATTAACTGTGAAAGACAATGATCCGGGACAACTTCAAAGGACCCATGATGACAAATGCTCTCTAATTTCCAGACAGAAATTTAATGAACTCTGGGTACTGAATGAAGTACATGCTTTTCACTTTATTTTTCTTGTTCTTCCTTCCTTCCTTCCTTCCTTCCTTCCTTCCTTCCTTCCTTCCTTCCTTTGCTTTTTTGCAGGAGGGAAGGCAGGGCATTTGGGGATTAAGTGACTTGCCCAAGATCACATGGCTAGTAAGTGTCTCAAGTGTCTAAGGCTGGATTTGAACTCAGGTCCTTCTGACTCCAGGGCTGGTGCCCTATTCACTGCACCACCTAGCTGCTCCTTGCCCTTTTTTTCAACATGGCTATTTGGAAATAATTTTGCATCAGTTTCCATGTATGTTGTTGTTTGGTTATTTTAATTTTTTCTAACTCTTTATGACCCATTTTTGGATCTGGTACAGGAAAAACTCTCCAGTGTTAGAACACAGGGATGTGTGTTGGCCCCATATTGCTTGAAATGTATGATCAATGATTTAGATAAAGAGCTAGCATGCTCATTAAATTTACAAATGACATGAAGTGTGGATGGTTAAGTAACACTGTAATTGACAATCAGGATCCTCTATGTCCCTGTCCCAACCACTCAAATTGTGTGTGTATGTGTATTCATTTATATCTATCTGTATATAGATATGTGTGTGCATATATATATACATGCACACTTATATGTATATATATGTATATGTATATGTATGTGTATGCATAGCTTGACAGTAAAACATTGGAGTGAATGTTAGTGTGATGGAATAATGTAATGGGAATGGGAATTTGAAGATCTTCCCTACCCCTTAAAAGACCAAATGTAATAATGGAGCCCATGAGGGTGGAGCTTGCTGAAAAGGTGAAACAGGAAGGGTGGAGCAAGAAGGAGGGAAGAGCCAGAACTACTGGGAACAAGTAGCATGGAGATTGAGCAGCTAGTGTTTAGTGAGAGAGGGGCATTTTAGCTGAAGGGGAGGCCCTGTTTTGTTTTGAAGGCATGATGGACAGAAGGCTTGGGAATGCTGGTATTCACTACATTGGTTATGTGTACCAATTTCTTGGTGATTATGATAGATTTGGCTTTCTGGTTTGGGATTCAGCTTTCTGGTATTTGAAGAAAATGTTTTGGTTCTGTCTTCCATTTGGAGAGTCTGTTATATTTTGTGATTCACAATTACACCAGCATATTCATAGCCACCATGGGCTCTGTGAATACTACATTGGTGTTATAAATTCAGTTGTGATAAATGTTGAATCTTAGGTATACTAAAGTCAATTTCACAAGCACAATGTGGATAAGGCATGGTTAGATCACAGTTGTTCTGAAAAAAAAAGACTACAAATTCCATATGAGTTAGTAACTGTGACCTTGGCTTTTATTAACAGAGATCCAGCTTCTAGGGATGGAAGAGGGGAGCTGATTTTCCCAGTGTACCCAGATCATTTGGAGTATTTTTTTTCCAGTTTTGAATGCTACAGTTTAAATAAGGAAAATGATAATGTGAAGAATGTACAGAGGAGGAGAACCAGAATTGTGAAAGATCTTGAATCTATGTTATATATGGATAATCTTAAGGAACTGGGGATATTTATCACCCCCAGGGTAACAAAATAGTTACCTTCAAGTATATGACAGGCTGTGGAATGGAAGGGTGTTTTTGGTTTTTTTTGTTTTTGTTTTTGTTTTTTTTTTTTTAGCCCCAGAGAATTGGGGTTGGTTGTTGTCCTCAGTTCTCGAAGAGGACAGAAATAACATCACTATGCTAGAATCACGTTTTAGTGTGGCCAACTGTGTGTGATCAGACAAGTACTAGCTCAGAATGCTCTACCACAGATTGGGCACAAATAGTCTGTGTGAACATTTGGGGTAGATTCTCTAAATTTGTGCATCCTGCTTTTCCTTTGAACTGTTTCAATTGTACCTTGCTAACAGAGCACAGCACCTTTTCTGATATGGGCACACCATGTTAAGCGGTCTTGTGCCAGTGTCTCCATGTCACACAATCAATTCCAAAGTTCTTAAGAGAGACCTTGAGAGTATTCTTGTATCTCATCTTCATACCACTATGTGAACACTTACCCTGTGTGAGTTCTCCATAAAACAGTATTTTTGACAAGCTTACATTTTGCAATTGAACAATGTGGTCACCCCATCAGAGTTGTGCTCTCTGAAGCAGTGCTTGAATGCTTGGCAGTTTAGTTTGAGTAAGGACCTCAGTGTCTGCTACCTTATCCTGACAGATGTTCTTCAGAATCTTCCTAAGACAATTCAAATGGAAGGTTTCAGTTTCCAGGCATGGCAGTGTAATGGTAATGTAAACAGGAAGATCTTTCCTATCCATTAATAAGCCCATGTGACCTGTCTGAGTCACATGGAAGCCTAAGTCACATGAGTCTGAGGTGGGAGGAGCTTGCAAAGCAGGGAGAACCAGAAGGGGTGGAGCTGGAAGGATGGAACAGGGAGAGGTAGAGCTGGAGCAGAACTTAGAGGAATTTGGTTAGAGTAATTAGAGCTGAGGGAGAGAGAGGAAGCAGGCAGTGAGCTGTGAGTGTTTGTTTGTGGGAAGGCCCTAGCCTGGGGAAGGCGTGGGGATGGCGCTGCCCTCTGCATTGTTATTTTGCATAGATTTCTTTGCTGCTATGATGAATTTGGCTTTCTTGTGTTGGGATTCAACTTTCTGGAGTTTGAAAAAATGTTTTGGTTCTGTCTTCCATGTGGAAAGTCTGTTATATTTTGCAATTCAGAATTATGTCAGCATATTCATAGCCATAAGTGCTGTAAATATTGTGTTGGTGCCACACGCTAGTATACAGTCCAGGTTTCACAGGCATGCAACAATAAGGTCAGCACCACAGCTCTGTAGACTTTCAGTTTGTTAATCAGTCTAATATCTCTTCTCTCCCATACTTTCCTTGGGAGCTTGAAAATACTGAGCTAGCTCTGGCCATGCCTGTGTCAACTTCATTATCAATGTGTACCTCCCTGGAAAGTATAATGCCAAGGTAAGTGAACTTATCCACATCATTCAACATTTCTCCATTTTATGTAACCAATGTTTCCATGTATAGATGGTGTGGTGGGGACTGATGGAGCACCTGAGTTTTCTTGGTGTTAATTATTAGGCCAAAATTAGCACAAGCAGCAGAGAATTGATCCATACTTTGTAGCATCTCAGCTTCAGAGGCTGCACTGAGTACACAGTCATCTGCCAACAGAATGAGAATTGGACCAGAAGCAATGGGCAGAAATTACAAAGGGGGTAAATGTGAACTTTATTGTAGGAAACACACCACTCCCCTCCCCCCAACACACACACTCCTTTCAGTTAGTGCTGCCTAAAAGTGGAATGAGGCTTTGTAGGAATGGTGCTTTTATTTTTTGGAGGTCTTCAATCAGAAGCTATACAACCATTTGTTAGGTATGTCGTACCAAGGATAGAAGTTCAGTGAAGTCTTATCTAATGTTCAAATTCTTTGATTCCGTAAATGATGATGTAGATCTATGGGTGTCATAAGATATGAGGTCATTCAACATACCATAGAGGAAGAAGAGACAAATATTGGTGATTGGTGATTTCTGCTGACGAGTACTGTAGCTGCTATATGTTGACCAGACATTAATAATACAGATGTCTACTGTCTTCTCAGGGCATACACCCAAGATTTGACAAAGAGCCTACCAAGACAAGAATATTATCCATTTCTCATGATAGATGTGGGCAAAAGTGATATTGCTGACACTGATATTCTGTTATAGCTCAAGACAACCCCATTAGAGAAATTCCCAGCTGGAGGCCATCTTGCCTCAGTGCCTAGAACACTAAGGTCTCTTAGAATTGCAATGATTTTGTGAATTTACATTATTCATTTTAACTATACATTTCTGAATTCAGTTGCTATAGTATACTTTTGGGAACAATATATTCACAGAAAACAGATTAACTTTTGGAATTCCAAGCATAGCATTGATTGTCTTAGATATCATAACTACATATTTAATTCTATATATTGTGGCTACTTCATAATATTTCAATAGAATTACAGAACCTTAAACCACATCAAAAGAAACAGCTGTACACCCAAAAAAAGAAACAAAAACATGACCTTTTAAAAAGGTACCTAAGAAGATTAAGAAGCAAATTTATCACAGGAATTATAGTAATCGGCATGTAGCCCATTTAAAGATATGAATTGCTCTTATTAGCTCACCCAGTTTCAGTGATTTTATATCTTACTGTGAGTCAGCATAGTAAAAATGTATTTATGATATTTTACTTGCTCCAACAATCTATGTAGCACTTGCTAAAGCATATAAATCAATTATAAAATATCAATAAGCTATATAAAACTATGCTGCATATTTGTCACCAAGATAATGTTAGGGAACAGTCCTTTGTCATATCAAAATTGTGTATGCTTTGTTTGAAAACAAGAAATTCCATATGATTCCAAACAGTGATAATAATAAAAACCTGAAATGAGCCTATTCTAAAAAGAGAAGCAAATTCAATGTACTATTGAAAGAAAATAATGGATGATTTTATTACCTGCTGGGAGCTAGTCAGATCCAGTTTTAGCTTACATCATGAACTCTTCATATACACAGCAATCCTTCCATCTTTTGAATAAATTCGGTCCTGGTGTTTTACTCTGCTAATTCTCATCTTAATATACTCCATTTCCATTCTCATTTTCTTGGTATTTTGTGCTAATTTTGTTTCTATTATTTTTTGGTCAAAATATATGACGCTTATTTTTTTTTCTTCCTGTTGAACCTAATACAACATCATTTAATGAAAATGACCAAACAAACAATGCATTTTTCTATGTACAATTATAGAAGTTAAGAATTGAAGTATAGCATTATTCAGGTTTTATAGTAATTATCAAGTTATTTCAAAACAGCATATAGCACTATAACTGATAAATATTAAGAGCCTAATAAATGCTTGTGCTTTGAGGGAAAAAATGCTCTGTTGATACTAAATGATCTGTCATTGTCAGATTTTCATTATAATTCACTAATTTACTCCTTAGGAATTTGCAATTTGTAGTCATTTAGATGTGGTATCCATGATTGTTAGTAGTTCTCTAGCTCCCAAGTTTGCTTTCAAACAAGTACTTTGTTTTGTTTATTTTTACTATGTTTACTTTTATTATAAAGGGCCATATAAATTGTAATCTAAAAAATTCAAATATATAATAACGTCTATCCCTGAAATTTCCTCACCGCTAAACCCCCTTGTCAAAACTTCCTTTCTGCTAATATCTTCTCTAAATGCTCATGGACAAGTATTGATTTTTAGTATTAAATGAAACCTAAATTTAAATCATATTATGAAAGTTTCTCTTTTCAGTTTCATGAAAAGGAAAAAAAAGAAAACAATATAAAATTCAAGGAGAAAGTCAGAAAACTTGAAACTTTTTATAATAACCTAGTGCTAGATTACATAAGAAAAGAAACAAAATTAATATAAAATTTGGCTTTCAGAAATGTTAAGTATACAAGCAGAAAATAGATGATATAATGGTATGTTTTTTTTAATAACCTACAATTTCAAATTTAACCAAAAAAGTGTTGTCATTTCTCACAAGAAGTTTCAGCACAAACATTGTGTCTCTTTTTTAAAAAATTAACTTTTGTGTTTATTTTTAGTTTACATCATTCATTTCCACAAAATTTTGAGTTATGAATTTTCTCCCCATCTTTCCCCTACCCACAACCTGAAAACAGTGATTCCACTGAATACACACTCCCCCAATCTGCTCTCTCCTATATCCAGCCCATACCTCCTCTGACTTTCTGGGAAGGTAAGAAGGATCTCCATACCCTAGTGCCTATATATCTTATTTCCCAGTTGCATATAAATAATAATAATAATAATAATGATAATAATAATATTTTTAAAAAACATTTGATTTTTTGAATGGGAGGGGGCGGAGCCAAGATGGCAGTGTAGGAGTAGCAACATATTGCAGCTCTCACATAGCCACCCCAAAATACCCGTAAAATATGGCTCTAAACAAATTCTAGTACTCCAAAATGCACACAAATATACTTTCCACTAAAGTCAGCTCAGCCACGAAGAACCATCTCAGCCCTGCAAGCCAAAACCAGCCTAGTATGAAACCGCGGCTCTGCCCTGGAGGTGGCTGGATGACAAGAGCCGAGCCCCAGCTGAAGCTTCGAGAGAGTGGATCTGCAGCAGCTGTGGCAGTGTCCAGAATTAGGTTAGTGGAGCTTGGCAAAATCGGGGGAGAAAAGCAGGTCTGGCCAAAATGCCTCCAGGGCAACGAGGCCCAAGAAACAGAGGTTTTGCACCTGCCTCCACACTGCTGCTTCACAGCTCCCAGCCTGCAGATTGCAGGGGGACCAAGCAATCGTTTAGAGGCCAAGTGCTCTCATGTTGAGCGGCCTGGATCCGGATCACAGTCTAGGGCATTGGTCCTGGGTCTTTTTTTTTTTTCACTGAACCAGAGTGGGCGAGGGACCCAGCAGCCTCCTAAGAGCTCCAGCAGCTGGGAAAACCCCAGCTATTTGGGACAGAGCTTTCCCCTCTGGAAGCAGAGTTCCACAGAGATTAAAAAAAAAATCACAATCTGACCAACCATGAATAAGAATAAGCATAAGAAGCAAAGTAAGAACAGCAACCAAACCCTATATTCCTTCTTTGGGGAAAAGAAGGATCAAGGCAGGAAGCGGGAGGAGGACAGCACAGTCAGAGCTCCCATACCAAAAGCTTCCAATAAACATAAAGATTGCTTTAAAGCGAGAGATCAGCTGGAGAAGGATTTTGAAAAACAAATAAGAGGAGTGGAAGAAAAATTGAGAAGAGAAATAAGAATGTTGCAAGAAAATCATGAAAAGAGAGTCAGTAGTATGACTGAAGAAATTAACACCTTAAAAAACAGATTAACTCAAATGACAAAGGAGGCCCCAAAAAGCCAATAAGGAGAAGAATGCCTTAAAAAGTCGACTTTGACAGATGGAAAAAGAATCTCAAAAGCATTCTGAAGAGAATAACTCCTTCAAAATTAGAGTGGAGCAAAAGGTAGCAAATGACTTTATGAGAAATCAAGATACTATCAAACAGATCCAAACAAATGAAAAAATAGAAGTCAATGTGAAATATCTTCTTGAAGAAACCACTGACCTGGAAAACAGATCCAGAAGAAACAACTTAAAAATTATTGGACTACCAGGAAGCCATGATCAAAAAAAGAACTTAGAAAGCAGCCTTCAAGAAATTCTCAAGGAAAATTGCCTGGATATTCTAGAACCAGGGGGCAAAATAGAAATTGAAAGAATTCACCAATCACCTCTTGAAAAAGATCCCCAAAAGAAAACCCCTAGAAATTTTATAACCAGGATCTGGAATCCCCAGACCAAGGAGTAGGTATTGCAAGCCGCCAGGAAGAAACAATTTGAATATGGTGGAAACACAATTAGAATAACCCAGGATCCAGCAGCTTCTACATTAAGGGACTGAAGGGCCGGGAATATAATATTCCAGAGATGAAGGGAGCTTGGATTAAAACCAAGAATCACCTTCCCCACAAAACTGAGTATAGTGTTCCAGGGGAAAATATGGTCATTCAGTGAGGTGAAGGACTTTCAAACATTCTTGCTGAAAAAACCAGAACCGAAAAGAAAGTTTGACACTTCAACACAAGAAGCATGAGAAGATAAACATGGAAAAGAAATCATGAGGAACTTATCAAAGATGAACTATTAACATGACACATTGGAAAAGTGACCATTGTAACTGATGAAACTTTTCTCAGTATGAGGATAGGAGAAGGGAATACAAATGTATATATATACATATACATACACATATATTTATATAAGAGGGTTTACATATGCAAACAAGCACATATCTGAGTAT
>JAQQSU010004350.1:0-14102 GCA_028627135.1 Pseudochirops cupreus
GGGGACACACTGGGATGGCTGTTTTGGGGTGGTGGGCGGGGGAAAGACGGGGAGAAAATATGTAACTCAAAATCTTGTGGAAATGAATGATGCAAAGTATAATAAAATTTTTAAAAAAAGTTAAAAAAAAAAAAAGAAGAGGGTGGCCCAGTGAAGTAGCTTTAGGCTCTTTGCTTTTGCCTCTTCTTTCTCCCTTTGTCCATTTTTCAATCAGACCAGCATAAACACGATTTATTTAAGGTTTTTTTTTTGTTTTCCTCTTCTGCAGGGGAGTCAAATCCAGCATTATTAATCTTAGAGCATAATTAATTTCATAGGATGTAAGCTGCTCTGGGGCAGGGACTAACTCACTTTTTTCTTTGTAGCCTTAGAATCAGCTTCAGTGCTTTTCACAGAGTTGGTACCTAGTAAATGTTTGTTGATCATGGCATGGTGGGAAAAGCACCGGTCTTGGAATCAGAGGACCTGGGTTTCTACTTCTGGTACCTAATACCTCTGTCATCTGTGGCAAGTAACCTAACCTCACTGGACCTTGTTTTCCTCATTTATAAAATGGAAGGGTTGGATGAGTAACCTCTGTGGTCCCATCCAGGTCTGACTCGGTGAATAATTTCTGACTAGCAGTGGCTTATAAAGTAAATGAGCTCTGCCTCTGAGGCCGTCACTAGGAAGACTGGTGGAAGCTGCTGCAGCGGGGCCTTCAGGGTATGGACAGAAACAAACAGCTGACTCCCCAATGCCAGGAGCAGTCAGGAGCCCCGGACCACTGCAACTGAACGCGTGTCCTGTTTGTTTCTCGCTGGGCTCTGAGGGATGCTCTCCTGGGTGAGGAGGCATTGTGTCCAACCCCAGGCCAGCACAGCAGTTTCCCTACACAATGAAAGAAATGCAAACCTGCATCTTTTTCTTGATTTACGTTACTCTTTTTTTCTCTCCTTGCTTTGTAATTCTCTTTATTATTTCTCTCCCAGCTCTACCAACTTTCTAGATCCTATGGGCTCCTGATGTGAAAAAGGAACTCTGGAAACACACACACACACACACACACACACACACACTCACACACACATTCACATACATTCCTGAGTCGTAATGAAATTAATTATAATTATGGCAGTCTCCTTAAAATTAGGTCAAAATGTGGGGAATTCTAGGGGGAAAAGAGGAGGTGAGCAGAGCTGAAGGTTCAGAGGAGGAGATTTGGGGGCAAAACATCATGGTCCTTCTCCTTCCCTCCAGGCTTTTGTTGAAAGTATGTTCTAGAGTTGGCTAGGTGGCTAGGTGACGCAGTGAATAGAGCATCGGCCCTGGAGTCAGGATGGACCTGAGTTCAAATGCAGCCTCAGACACTTGACGTATTTACTAGCTGTGTGACTTTGGGCAAGTCACTTAACCCCAATTGCCTTCCAAAAAGCAAAAAAAAAAAAAAGTATGTTCTATGGGTATTTGAAATGATAGCAACTACAGGTTCAAAGGTTACCAGTGTTTGGCCATGACTTTTCAAAAACCAGATAAGCCTGGGCAATTTTGCTGCATTTCTCTTTGTTTCCCCCAAGGGGGGTGGAACACTGAGAGAAGTGTCTTTCAGCCCTTGTTCGTGTATGTATGTATCTGCTCTCAGGAAGAGCAGGGAAAGCTGGGCAGTAGGACCAATTCAAAAGCAAAGTAGGTGAAAACGACCACACCTCAGAATGAAGGAGGCTCATTTTGGTGCCTGACTCTGGGGACTGGATTTTAGCCACAGTTTGATTCATCATCAAATCTGAGCTGGGCCTTTTTATTCCATTTCTTCCAGGCGGGGGCATGCTAATAGAGCAGAAGCAGCTTCCCTGGGGGCTGCTTAGAGGTTGAAAATACTTCTAAACTGGCAGCACTCAAATGGGGGGGAGGGGTCCGACAATGAGAGCAAAGGCAGCAACAAAACACCTCAAGGACCCTCCCCCCAAAAAGAAAAAAAAATCTGCAAACAACACTTGTAACATCAGGCTAATGCTTTTCATTACAAGGCAACCTCAGAGACTGAAATTTCCTTATAAAATTACTGCCAGGGAGGGAACGGTAAAGAAGACAGAGCTCTGAAACATGTTCTTTCCACAACATTCTTTTGGCTTGCATGGCTTGCTGGGGAAGGTGCTAACATTCTTCAGCTTGGACTGAATGTGAACTCTTTGCCCAGTGGTTGGAGCAGAGACTGAAGGTACTGTTCCAGCCTGCCAGGCTATCCTGCCTCACAAAGGGGCCATTTTGGGGGCACACGTCCGCTGCCGGGAGGGGGTGGAGGACCAGGGCTGTAATCACAAACCTGGGCCTAGGAGCGTCTGTGTGTGTGCGTGAATGATTCTTTCTGTGGGTTGATTTGCACCCAAGAACAAAGTCAGACCTAAGCCTCAGAATGCAGCCTCTGTGCTCTCCCTTAAATGGTTTTATTCATCTGTAGGTGTGGGGAATTGAGGGGAAGCTAGAATTTGCAGGCAAAAATCCCTGGGGTCCATGGTAGAGTTTCTATGTCATGACAAAACGTACAAAGGTGAAGCTTGTATCAGGCATGTTGTGCCTTGCATAGACAGCATTTAGGAACCATAGGCTTTTCCAAAAAATTTTTTTTTAGTTTTTCCAGCTATAAACTATTCCACACAGCCTCCTCCATGAATGTCACATATTCGAAAGTATTAATGCGTAAATTTATATCTAACATAGCTAACTTGGTAAAAAGGCCAACAGAATTCCACCCCTTGCCCCTATGTTCAAATCTCAGTGTGAACTGACATTTTAAAAGTAAATGTGACAAAAATGCCATTTCTTTACAGGGCTCTGGAGTTTCTATTCCACAGGGAAAGCTGGTATTGGTGAATGGCACTCTCTTTCGATTCATGATACGGTATCCACATTAGACTCTGGTATTCATTTTTTTTTGACCTATTCAATCTACATGTAGGCTGAAAAATGTAACTTCAGAAAGTCAGATCCACTACAAGATGCATTCAATCAGGGTTAAAATATTCAATTTTACTTTGGCAGGGAAAGGGTGACAAGGGAAGGAAGAGTTGAAAATAATACTCTACAAGTGATTACAAAATACTAAATATCTGGTGAATTTAAGTTGTTATTTTCACGTTGTATCTTCCGTAATACCTTTTCTCTTTCTTCGCCTTGCCGGATTCTGTCCACCTATCCATCTATGCAGATCAAGTCTCCAGTCTAACCTTCTCCACGAAGCTTTTCTTTTCTAAACAACTACACTTCCCATATATTTCCCCCCTTTTCTCGATTTCCATGGCTCTTATATTATGTGGTATTTCATTTAGAACTGATTATCTTCTCTTTATTGCTAATAGTTTTATGTGTGCTATTCATTCATTCAACAGACATTAGTGCTATGACTGTGGTAGGTGTTATTATGGGTAATGTGCTATGTGGATAGGGCCCCTTGCCAATCTCGTCTTTCGAGCTGCATTATAAATGCCTTGAGAACCAGGCACGTGTCTTGTCTGTTATATCTCCCTCAGTGTCCTACATGTTGTTTGCACATCTAGCCCTGCTTAACCAGTGCGGGTGAGACAGTGGGGCTTGTTGATTGGGTCCTGTGAGAACAGGGTCTTATGGATTGTTTGTACCAGGGGTTCTTTAATGCTGGGAAAGGTTAGCATCAACAGTAAGCTCAGCTGCTCCTGTGCCAAAGGGGCCCTACAGTGAAAATTGCACCAATCCAACACCTCTGGATAGCAGCTCCTTCCCTTATAAAATCACTTTCTCTCCCTGCCTGAATTCAAAAGGAAATAAATCTAGAAGATGAGCTATCATTCTATATACATACATACATACGGATCATGTTCTGATCAGTCCTCCATTTCACATAAATGTTTATAGATATGTTTATATCATGTTTCATATAGCATATGAAATGGGGGACAGATCTGAATATGATCCATATATATGTATATATTTGCATGTGTGTATCTTATCTGGTACGGCATATATTCCTTTGTTTATATATGAAATATGTATGTGTATATATATATATACATATATCTATATATATTTTATATACATATACACACATTTCATATATAAACATATGAAATGGGGTACTGATCTGAATATGATGTGTGTGTGTGTGTGTGTGTGTGTGTGTGTGCGCGCGCGCGCGCTCGTGTGTGTAATAGAGAAGGATTGGCTAATGGGGGCCCAGGGCAAGTAGTGAAGGGAGGTCTGCCTACTATCAACCTAGATGAGAAATTTGTTAGACCCACTTCTGAAAGTGTGTGGTGACATATAATGGAAGAAGAGTTGCCCTGATTCATAACCGTGTGGCTATTCACTGTCTGTTTACTTTATGATAAAGAGAAGCCTTTCAATAGGCTGTCAAGCTAGCACTGAGAGTACATATAAAATGCTAATCTGGTCATAATGGCAAACAAGGTAAGACCTTCTGAAGCCTCTAAGTCAGCAGTTCTCAACCTGTGGGTTATATTCAATTTGTAACAATGAAAATACATCCTGCATATCAGATATTTACATTACGATTCATAACAGTAGCAAAATTACAGCTGTGAAGTAGCAATGAAAATAAGTTTGTGGTTGGGGGTCACCACAACATGAGGAACTGTGTTAAAGGGTTGCGGCATTAGGAAGGTTGAGAACCACTGCTCTAAGTGAAGAGAGAAGTGCTCGTGGCCTTTTCTCTCCAGTCAGACCATGTGCCTTCGGATGCTTTGTGGTGCTCTGTCATGTTTATTCTTTCCTGATCTTAGGCAAAGGAATATTATAGATTGACTAAACTTCTGCAATTTGGAAAACCACTAGAAGTCCAGTGGCTAAGAACAGAAGGAGCCAATTCTGGGAATCCATGGAGCTGTGAAATAATTGGCCCAACCAATTAATTGATTGACCCAGCCCAGAAAGGTATCAACCTGATTTTTAAGACCTGGTGTTCTGCAGGCAAAAGATAATGTCATCCACTGCTAACTCAGACACAGAAGTTAACTTGGGGGGTCATATGTTTAGTAGCAGCCACTTTGTTTTTATTTTTGAGCCCATTCTCTGGAGAAGCCAAGTATAGAGGGGAGAGAGCTCTGGTTTTGAGGCGGTTGTATTTTGGTTCTTCTTATATCTTCCAGTGAACATCCCTTTGTAAAAATTAACTGATTTAAATTTGTTATTGATGGTATTGATTAAATATTAATGAATTAAATATTGGTGCACTTATCATTGATGATTGCTATTAGGAAGAATATACTATATCAGGACTTGATCTGATAGCATTAAGAAAACTTTATTGCCCCTGGAATCCTGAGGAACAAAGGTAGCCAGATGTTTGCTAGGGGCCAAACTTGCTTAGTGTTTTTGCATGGCAGAGTAAGTCCAGCTGTATATACAGAGAAGACAGTAAGTATGGGGAGGCATATGACTTAGTAGACAGAAAGCTAGGCTTAAAGTCATTTAACTCCCATTACTCTTGGAAAGTGCCAGTGTTTTGTTATCCCATCAATGCTACCCCCTCCTTTGTTTGCTCTTCCCAACTAAAAAACAAAAACTGTTTTAAAAAAAAAACAAAACATATGCATAGTCAAATAAAACAAAGTGCCTCAACAACTGTTCTCCATCACTTCTATGTCAGGAGGTGGGTAGCATGCTTCATCATTAGTTTACTGGAGTTATGGTTGGTTATTGCATTGATTAGAGCTCTTAAGTTTAAAAAAAAAATTAACCAGGCTCTAATGGTATAAAGTGCTCTATTGATTCCATTCACTTCACTTTTCCCAACTTCATACAAGTCTTATCTTTTTTCATAAACTTTTCTTTTCAGACTTTTTGTGGTACAATAATTGTATTCCATTATATTCATACTCTATAATCTGTTTAGCCATAATAGCTCTTTGCTATAAATATTTTTTGTACGTATTTTTGTATAGTCCTGTGATGTTTTGGGGGTTTAGGACTAGAAACGCTTTTGTAGGGTCATAGTTTAATAACTTTTGAGGCATAATTCCAAATTGCTTTCTAGAATGGTTGGGCCAATTAATTCACAGCTCCATTAAACATTAGTGTGCCTGTTTTCCCATAGCCCCTCCAACAATTGTCATTTTACTTTTTTTTATCTTTGCCAATTTGTCTTAAATGAGGTGTATAGTAGAGTTCATTTAATCTATATTTCTCTAATTATTAGTTATTTGGAGTATCTTTTCCCTATTCATTCATTCATTTATTTTTGGAGTATCTTTTTTATATTTTCTGATAGTTTGAAATTCTTCCTCTAAAAACTGCTTGTCCATGTCCTTTAACCATTTATCTGTTGAGGAATGACTTTTATCCTTGTAAATTTGAATTTGTTCTTTACATTTCTTGGTTAGGAAACCTTTATCAGAAGAATTTTCTGCAAAAATCCCCCTCTCCCTGAATATAATCCTTTCCCTATTAATTTTAACTGGGTTGGTTTTGTTTGTGTGAAAGTTTTTTTTTCTTCTTTCATTATATGTCATCAAAATTTTCCGCTTTATCTTTTCTAACTCATAACTACTATCTGGGTAAAATTTTTTCTATTTTCACTTTCTTCTCTCCTTCTAAGAGATCTGGGCAGATTTTTTTTTTAATTCCTGATTTCTTAAAATATGGTTTCTAGACTTTTTGGAGGGAGGTCATGATGAGTTTCAAGAAATCTGATGATTCCGAGATTCTCTCTCCTTGATCTGGTTTCCAAGTGTATTGTTTTTGATAGTGATGTACCTTATATTTTCTTTTTAAAGCTTTTAAAATTTTATTTGGTATTTCTTATTGTCTCATGGAGTTGTTGTTTTTATTTAGCCTATACTAATTTTAAATTTAGGGTACAGTTTATCGCTATCTGTTTTAAACTATGAAATCTCCATGTTCTTCTTCCATGTCTTTTGTTGCCTTCCACACTGCATTTTGTATCGCTTGTTTCATTTCACATAGGTTTTCTTGTAGTCTTTGTGGAGAGGACATTCTTTTCCCTTGAGGCTCTATGTGGATTTTTTGTAGAGTTACTTTTTGTCTTTGTGTTTACCTCTTTGGCTTTTCTCAGTATTTTAAAATTTTGTTTAGCATTTTTCTTCTGCTTACATGAGTAAGCTTGCCTCAGTTTCTGGATTAAGGTTTTATACTTGGGTTAGATTTTCTCACTCCTTTACTTAATGATAGCATTGACTAGCCCTAAATTGTCACAAATGAAGTGGCTCAGACAGGACAGATCTATAGCAATTCTTAGATTTTCCACTCTTCTTGATGGTCTGCTTTGCTTTGGGTCTTAGTTTTGTTTTTTTTTTTCCCATTTCTTTCCCCTCACATTGTTCAGAATCCATAATTCACTCTCTTTCTTTCTGTGAACCTGACAGTAATCAAAAAGATGTGCTGGTAGCAGGCTTCTTATAAGACAGCTGGTTGTTTGCTTCCTAGGTGTATCTTCAGCCCTTTCTTCTGCTGGGGCTTCTGTTAGATCTCAGTGGGTCTATCTGAGGCCTGAATTACCTGGGGGTTGTATTGTGTGGGTTCTACTCTGATTTTGTCTCCTGCTTTGCTTTGGGCAGGCTTGCCTGGACCTCAGAGCTGCCCTGCTCCATGAGGCTTAGTATCCTGGGTTTCACTGTACTGCTTTTTGAGTCATATAATTTTAATAACAGCTTTATTTAACATTATAACCTGAATAAATAATTAAACGAATAATGCCTCTAAATGGTAGCTTCTTTGGTCAAGAGGGGATAATCGTCTTTTTTTTTCCTAGCCAAATATCTTTTCTCTACCTTAATTGATCAGAAAGGTAAGTCGAAGGTGATCTCCCTGATCAAGGGATGAAGTGGGGAAGAAAGATGCTTTGGGTTCATTTTGGGCATGTTGCCAGCCATAAAATCACATGCCTGTTCTTTTGGTCCAATTTATTTTCAGTTTCTTGGCTCTGGTTCCAACCTTTCCATGCCACACTCACTCTGATGACCACTTCCACTCCAGTATCCATCTCAATCTCAAACCTCTTCTACTTAGGTCAGGCAAGTGATGGCGGAAAGCCACTTCTCTGTTCCACATTTCAATGATCCAGAATGGAGTCCTGGAGGGGGCTCCATGTTGACTGGCTGTGATATCAGTTATGTGTGGTACCTATTTTTGGTCCCTTCTTCCAAATAGCGGCTATGCTATTGCCTTGTAGATCTTGCCCCTCAGTACACTTTCTTTCTGTTATGCTTCACTCTTAAAAATACCAATTCCTTCCAGGTGCTAATACATTCCCCTATGGTAGGAATTTCCCTTTATCCTTTATTGACTTTTCCCGTCCTCATGGTCATTTTTCTCCCACTTGCCTTGAAGTATCCTCTCTAGATCAATGGGTCCATGTCTGCTCCTTCTTTTGAGTTTTAGTTGCTCCCAGGGGTTCTGTCTCCCCTTCTTTTGAGGCAGGATGAATGGTCAAAATCCTTACAGAGTATATTGATTGTAAAGTTCTGACCTTCTTTTATAGGATATTTTTCTTTCTCCTTGGTCTAGTTATCAGTTGGACCCTCTCCACTGTTGAAATAAGATTTCCCCACTTCTTCATCTCCCACCTCTTTTTATTCTCTGCCTTTGTCTACTCATCCATTCTTTTTCCTGAGAGTCTACAGAATTTATTTTTTCCTTCATTTTCTGCTTTTAATTTGACAAGGGCACATCATATGTCCTCCTTAACTTCCTCTTTTTGTGTGTTCTCTATTTTGTAATTTAGTGCCACCAAAAAACATTGATTCACCTTTAGGCATTATGAGGTTTTAATTTTCAAATTAGAATGAAATTTACCACTATCTGTTTTAAACTATGAAATCTCCATGTCCTTCTTCCATATCTTTTGTTGCCTTCCACACTGCATTTTGTATCATTTGTTTCATTTCATCCAGGTGATTCTTGTAGTCCTTGTGGACAGGACATTCTTCTCCCCTGAGGCTCTATGTGGATTTCACGTGGAGCTACTCTCTTTCATTGTGTTTACGTCCTTGACTTTTCTCAGTATTTCTTAATTTTGTTCAGCATTTTTCTTCTGCTTACATGAGTAAGGTTGCCTCAGTTTCTGGATTAAGGTTTTATACTTGAGTTGGGCTGTTCTCACTCCTCAACTTAAAGGCAGTGTTATGAGGTTTAGTCCATTATGTTTCAGTCTGTTGCTGCACTTTTACTTCTCTTTTACTTCTGCTTTTAATCTTGTCTCCTTTTATATGTTTAGAAAGAAATCTCTTAATGATCTCTCTGTTGCTATTTTGTTGTTCTTGCTTTGTGTATTTGTTTAATTTTCTTGTATTGTTGCTGTCTCTGGTCTTTGAGAAGCAAATAATTTCTTCAATTCTGGTTTTCTTTCTAGGAATGTTTTAAACACCTCTTTTTATTGAACATCCATCTTTCAAAATTAATAATTAAGCTTGGACTTGTTAGGTAAGTGACCTTGGGTTTCATAAAAAGCTCCTTTGATCTTTAGAATACATTGTTATAATTCCCTTCTAAAGTTTCTAGTGTATATAGAGTGGTCTTTTGTGTTAGTTATTTGAATTTCTTTTCTTTTCTCCTGGATGCTTGTAGCAATTATTTGTCATTGTTAAATTTAACTCCTGTGTATCATGGATTTTTCAGCATAGGGTTTGTTTGTTTGTTTTCTGGAGATGATCTGTGGATTTTTTACACTGGTACTTTGTTTTCTGTGTCCAGAAATTCTGGGCAGTTGTCTTGTGTTATTTACTGCATTATGATGTACTTTTTTTGACTCTGTCATTGAAAAAATGATGTTAAACACTTGTCTTCTAGGAGACCTGTAGTCTTTATGAACTAAAATATTTTGCTTGTACGAAGATCATGCTTCCTTTTACTGGAATTGCCTTTTGTTTCTTTTCTTCCAGATTGTCCTTCACCTCCATGTTTTTGCATTCCCAATCAACTTTTCACTCTTCTGTTTCTTTGGTGAAACTTGGTCTGTGGCTTCATGTTTTTCTATTCTGCCAAACATTTCTGCTATGTAACCCATAAATTCTGCTTTCACATTTCTCTCTTCTCTTTTGAACCATTCAGGAATATCCTGCTGAGGTCCCCTGCTCTCTTTGAAATCCACAGGGTTCTCTGCCTCATCAGGTGTTGATTCATTTTCTTTTGTCTTGCAGATGACTGGGCTCTTTGATTTGGAGGCCATATTTCCTTTCCTTAGCAATATCTTCCCTGTTGGTTCATTTGTTTATGCTCAAGGTCTCAAAATGAATTTTCTTCCTACCGAAATCTGTGGTGATTTCGGTCTTTTCCATTACTTTACCCTATTGCTCACTTTCTGACTTTCTTCCTCTTGATGACCATTTCCTTAGGGGTTGAATTTCAAAGCTATTTCAGCTTCTTCTCCTGCTGAGCAATTCATGGTTCATCAGCTTTGGTTTCCACTCTAAGTGATTTCTTGGGGGACAAAACTGGCCCCAGCTGGATTCTGGATTTTTTCTTTCAGTCTTAGTGGATTGCCATACAACCGCACACATGTGTGCTGTCTCAGTTCCCTTTGATCCTCAGTTCTCTGGCTGAGCTTAGTTGTGGCATAGAGTGCTAGCCCACTGTGTTACAACCTGAACAAGCTTCTGCCCTTTGGATTTCCAGGGCATTGGGTAAGGTGGGGATAAAGTTGAGTTCTGTTGCAAAATTGTGAGTCACTCCTGGACCTCCTCAACAGGAACATGGTGATTCTGAGTAACAGTGCTAGAGATTAGTGATTATTAACCTTTGTTGTTCATCAATCAGTTTGCTCCCCTGTTTGGATTCTTGGCATCCTACATCATGGAAATAGTTGAAATTGATTCATCTCTTTTTTTTTAAGTTAATTTATTTATTTTTAGTTTTCAACATTCCCTTTTATAAGTTTTAAATTTTCTCCCTCTCCTTCTCCTCCTCCCTCCCCAAGACAGCATGCAATTTGATATAGGCTCTACATAGACATTACAATTAAACATAGTTGTTTTATCTCTTACATATAATTCCTATTTTGGAAAGAGGTCTGAGGAGTCATGAGTATCACAGAAAATGTTTAGTTCTCCATCTTGGTCATCATGTGCTCTGGAAGTCTCAGGGATCTTTCAATAATTCATGCTCACCCCTGGTCCAATATTTCAGTTCTATGAATGACTATATTGGAAGGGAGATCTTTTCTGAGTCCTGGGCTAGACATATAGTAGACACTTAAATAATAATCATTTAATCAAAAGCTCTACAGTGATTGAAGGTGTTTTAAGAAAATAAAGAATATTGGACTAACTCCCAGCCCCCCAACCCCAAGTCTAACAATAAAGATACCTAAATTTTGGTTGTTTTAAAGTTTACAATATTTGAGGTCCTTTTCTAAAACCCTCCTCTAATGGTGTGGTGTTGGTGTTGAAACCAGGTACATGAAGCTTATCCTAGGAGATAGTGGTGTGGTACATGAAGGTGATCATAGGAGAGTGTGCAAATGCTGGTAGGTCCTACCAAGTTAGAACATCTTTAAGAAAGGACCCAGGCATGGACTGAGACCCAATCTAGCTGAATTTAGAGAGACTAATCACCACCTTGACCACAAGGTGAGGTGATGAATTTTGTGGTCAGAGTAACCAGTAAAAACTGTCTACTAAGTTATAGAAAGAGTGTGATCTACGTCATTGGAAGAAGTGCCCACATCAAAGAAATCATAAATCCCTGAAGAATTAAGGGAATATTTGTTATTATATTTTTCCCTATGAATATTTTTAGAAAAAAAATCTATATTGAATCTCCTCCCAGAATAAGATATAGAACTAAATTATAAAGTGATAAATCACTGCAGTCAGTGATGTATTAGCAAAATGAAATGAAATGAAAGTTTAAGACAATTTTATTCAGATAAATCGCTCAACCAACAAAAATGTCTTGAGGGTTGACTATGTACAAAAGATGATGCTAAGTGCAGTGGGAGATAGAAAGAAATTTAAAATGTGGCTCCTACCCTGAAGCAGCCTATAATTTAGTTGATACTTCAATTTTTCCAAAATTTCCTCAATTCATGCCTGAGAATGTGAGTTGTAGTGATGCAGACCACTGGAGCTTTACAACAGAGGTGTCAAACACAGAGCCAGGTTCCCAAACCAGATGAAAATTAATTGGAGAATATTTAGCAAAATAAATAAAAATGCAATAGAACAATAGGTAATGTTAATATGTGATTTTCTAAGTCAATATGTGGCCCACAGGGATTTTCGTGTATGATAGCGGACTCTATTTCTATTTGAACTTGATATCGCTGATCTACACTCTTCTAGAATGAGATGCCATGTTCTATATACCTGCAAGTGCCAGTGATTGGGAAACAAACAAACAAACAAGAACAAGAACTTAGAATTGGTGTGGGGGACAGGATGTAGAAAGGAATCCAAACCCTCACAGAGCACATTTGAAGTACTGTGCTCAAGGAGTCAAGACGGTGGCGTAAAAGCAGGAGGACTCCACGAGCTCCCCCCATAATGACCTCAAACACCTATAAAACAGGACTCTAAACAAATTTGAGAGCTCCAGAACCCACAACATCACAGGGAAACAAGGCTCCCACTGAAGGCAGCCCAGCAGGCAGATGGGAAGGGTTCATTGCGGCGCACTGAGAGACTACACCAGCCCCGCATGAACCTGTGGCTGTAGCCCCAGGGTGGCCAGGACAAGCTGCTGCTGGAGGTTTCAGGAGAGGAGATCACCAGCAGCTGTGATGGTTTCCAAAACTATCAACCTATAAGAGCCAAGGACAAAAGAAAACATCAGCAGAAGTTGGCCAAATTTGGGGGAGAGGAGCAGGTCCAGCCCCGGCCCCACAGTGAGAAGCAGTCTGAAGCGGAGGCTCTGCAGTCACCTCCACGTGGCTGCTTCAGAGCATCCAGCGTGCAGATTGCAGGAGGGGCCAAGCGATCATTCTGAGGCTAAGTGCTCTTGCCTTGACCTCCCTGGATCAAGATCACAGTACTCGGTGGTCATCTTGAGATGCATTACCAGTGAGCCAAAGCTGGTGGGAGCTCCAGAGACAGCGGCCTCCTAATAGCTCCGGCAGCTGTGAAAACCCCAGCAATTTGGGACAAAGCTTTCACCTTTGAAAGCAGAATTCCACAGAGCCCAAAAGTCAAGTAATTGACTGGCAACATGAGCAGGCAAAGAAAGAAAAGTAAGCACAGTAATGCAACTTTAGATTCCTTTTTTGGGGACAAAAAGGATCAAAGCATGGAATGGGAGGAAGACAACACAGTCAGAAATCCTGCACCAAAAGCTTCCAAGGAAAATGTAAATTGGTTACAGGCCATAAAGGAGCTTAAGAAGGATATTGAAAACCAAATAAGAGAAGTGGAGGAAAAATTAGGAAAAGATATGAGAACGATGTAAGAAAATCATGAAAACAGAATCAACAACGTGACTGAAAAAAATAACACATTAAAAAATAAACTCATATGGCAAAAGAGGCCTAAAAAGGCAAGGAGGAGAATGCCTTAAAAAGTTGAATTTGCCAGATGGAAAAAGAATCTCAAAAGGTCACTGAAGAGAATAATTCCTTCAGAATTAGAGTGGAGCAAATGGAAGCAAATGACTTTATGAGAAATCAAGATACTATTAAACAGAACCAAACAAATGAACAAATAGAAGGCAATGTGAAATATCTCAATGAAAAAAACATTGACCTGGAAAATAGATCCAGGAGAGACAATCTAAAAATTATTAGACTACCTGAAAACCATGATCAGAAAAAGAACTTAGAAAGCATCCTTCAAGAAATTCTCAAGGAAAATTGCCCTGATATTTTAGAACCAGAGGGCAAAATAGAACTTGGAAGAATTCACCAATCAACTCTTGAAAAAGATCCCAAAAAGAAAACTCCTAGGAATGTTATAGCCAGGTTCCAGAGTCCCCAGATCAAGGAGAAAATATTACAAGCTGCCAAGAAGAAACAATTTGAATACTGTGGAAACACAATCAGGATAACACAGGATCTAGCAGCTTCCACATTAAGGATTGAAGGGCCTGGTATATGATATTCCAGAGACAAGGGAGCTAGGATTAAAACCAAGAATTCCCTACCCAGCAAAACTGAGTATAATGTTTCAGGGGAAAATATGGTCATTCAA
>JAQQSU010004351.1:0-14102 GCA_028627135.1 Pseudochirops cupreus
TCCCGTTCCATGCTTTGATCCTTTTTGTCCCCAAAAAAGGAATCTAAAGTTGGATTGCTGAGCTTTCCTTGCTTCCTTTGCCTGCTCATGTTGCCAGTCAGTTACATGACTTTTGGGCTCAGTAGCACTCTGCCTTCAGAGGGGAGAGCTTTGTCCCAAATGTCTGAGGTTTTTGCAGCTGCCAGTGTTATTAGGAGGCCACAGTCTCTATAGCTCCCACCAGCTTTGGCTCACTGAAAAAGCACCTCAGGACCACCACCCAAGACCGTGATCCCAATCACGGCAGAGGCAAGAGCACTTAGCCTCTGAATGATTGCTTGGCCCCCTTGCAACCTGCAGGCTGGGAGCTTCTGAAGCAGCCATGTGGAGGTGGCTGCAGGGCCGCCACTTTAGACTGCTTCTAGCTCTGGAGGCTGTCAGCTGCACCCTCTCCCCAAAATTTAGCTGAGTTCCACTGACCTTTTCCCTTTGTCCTTGGCTCTTATGGGTTGGTAATTCTGGAAACTGCCATAGCTGCTGGTGATCTACTCTCCTGAAAACTCTAGCCCTGGCTTCTCCTGGACAGCCTGGGGCTAAAACCACATGGAGCTGGGCTCTGTTCCCAGTGTGCTGTGATGAGCCCTTTCTGTCCATCTGCTGGGCTGCCTTCAGTGGGAGCCTTGTTTCTCTGTCATTTTATCAGTTTTTGAGCTCTAAAACTTGTTTAGAGTCATATTTTATAGGTATTTGAGGTGGTTATGGGGGGGCATGGAGTTCTCCTGTTTCTATGCCGCCATCTTGACTCTGCCCCCCTTTCAACTTATCTAAGTCCTACATTTCCTTCAAGGATAAACTTTAAGTTCCATCTTCTCTATGAAAACTTTCCTTAGTTTTTAGTGTTTGCTACTTCCTGGGAACTCCTGAAGGACTTATTGAATATACCATTTAAATACCATATTGCCTCCTATTTGATTTATGAAAAAGTTCTTCCCCACCCTGTAATAATGGAGTCCAAGTCCAATGGGCTAGCCTTATTATTTGAGTACAAATATATGTTTACCTAGAACACTATTTTACAGAGAACTCACACAAGGCAAGTACTCACATGGAGGTCAGAAGAAGCAATACAAGGACACTCTCAAGGTGTCTCGGAAGAATTTTATAATCCATTGTGTGACAGGAGAGGCACTGGCAATAGACTACATGACATGGTGTCATGTGTCAAAGAAAGCATTGTGCTCTGTGAGCAATGCAGGATTGCAGTAGCTCAAAAGAAATGTAAGATGCACAAATTTAGTGACACCTCAACTCCAAATATCCCTGTGGGCTATTTGTGCCAGATCCTGTTGTAGACCCTTCCAGAGCTTGTGCTGGTTTAGTAAGCCACAGTCAGAGACAGTGTACCTTGACTCAGACATAGTGATGTAATTCTGGTCTTCTTCAAGGACAAAGGAAAACAACCAACCAACCAACCAACAATGGAGTATAGATATTGGTATATACAAATTTCTACAGGGTTCTCTTCTAGGCTCTCTTTCTGGATGCTTTGGTTATTCAGAACCCTAGTGGAACTGGACAGGAAGATACACGATTGCAAGCCAAGGACAATTCTTGAAAGAAATGGATGCAAATCTCCCACAGGCTCAATTACTCTTGTTCCATTTGTGTCCCTTTGTTTTACATTGCATTTGACTATTTAAAAAAGTTAGAATGAGTTGAAATGCTCTTCTGACTCTACTCTGAATCAGTACAATGTTCCGGTTTTGGAGATACTTTGTTTTTATTTTTCTCATTTAACTCTCCTTCACATCATTCTTCCTATGCCTTAGATCTCTATTATTCAATAAGTTAAAAATCAACTAGATTTTACTAGAATTTACTTTCTTTTTTTTTTATAATTTTCTCAGTTTGTATTTTATTCAAATAAAATTGAGTTGCTTGTAATCTCATAGCAATATGCAAACAAATCTTCAACATAAAATGAAATAGGGTAACAAATATTTATTGATTGGTAAAACAATTTTTAATTTGCCTATTAATAGCCTTAGTGATGCTATTGTGATGTAAATGGGAGTACCACTAATAATACTAATTATTAATATTCTCTACCAATTAATGCTAGTAATGCTAATAACAGTGATGGGTGAGCTTGTTTTCCAGTGTGATGTTGTTCAAACCACGGTGCTATTGATGCTGTTGCTACTCATTTTTTTTTAATTAAATTTTTATTTTTATTTTTGTTTTCATCATTCATTTCCATGAAATTTTGAGTTACAAATTTTCTCCCCGTCTTTCCCCTACCCACCGCCCCAAAACAGCCATCCCAGTGTGTCCCCCCTCCCCCATTCTATTCTCTCCTGTGTCCTCCCCCATCACCCCTCTGACTTTTTAGAATTTACTTTCATAAATTCATTCAGGGTTTGATTACTTAAGGTGATCTGGAGATAGATATTTCAAACGCTTAACAAGGTAATCCTAGTCTAAAATAAAGTGAACCAATAAGAGATGCTGTGGAAACCATAGTAAAATCTCAGTTGTTTGATTGGATTTACAATTGAATGGTAGTCATCCTGTTTTTTTTAGAGGCCCCATAAACGTGGGTGAGACTAACTTTTTAGATGCCTTTTGCTTGGACAACTATGTTCATTATTTTATTGATGATTGAACCAACTGAATCTTTCAGGAGCATCTGTCTGCCTGTCTGCAAGACCCTGTTTCTTCCGTTCTAGTTGTTCTTAGTAAGATCAAGGCCCAGAATCCTGGCCGGGGCTAGATAGTATGAATTCCCATTTAAGAGGACAGAGGCCTCTGCCTTGTGGGTGGAGAAGAGACCCTAATTCTGCATTCCATTCTTTAGGAAGACACAGAGATAATAAAAAGCAACAATAACAACAACAAACTGTCCCATAAAACAAAGTAACCTTCAGAGCTCGGTGCATGGAGTCACTGTGGGGAGACTGGGTGAAGACTTTGCTTTAGGATTACAATTTGAGGGTGGGATTATAGTGACTCATTGGTGAGCACAGTGAGGAAGAATGTAGGCCTTGTTAACAAATTAGGCAATTTCCCTAGTACAGATATAACTTTTTCTCACCGCAGATAAAGAGTGGGATGAAGCCCCATTTCAATATTCATGGATCTCAATCCCCAGGATGGGGTTTGTATAGGAATCCAGGTGCAATAAACCCAGAGGGATGGCTGGTTGTCCTTGGAAGGGCAACACTGCTGCTTGGGAGAGATTAGAAAGTGTGAACAGCACACAAGGAAAGGCCTTCTTTCCAGGGTGGGCAGGCTTACATGAAGCTTATTTCACAATCCCTGCTTCTTTTTAGTAGAATTAAACTTTCAGCCTGGTTTCTACCTGCTCATCTGTGCCCTTCCCTCTTCCCACTGTCAATGGGTGTGTACTCTGGGAATGCAATTTTATTTTAATAAGAACCATTTCTCTCCTTTTCCTAGTTTTTAGGTTCTTTGTTTCTTGCTTCTGTCAGCACTTCCCAACTGATTCATGAGGTTTAGAGGATCCTCCCTTTCTTTCTCCAACTGTCTTTTTATGTTCAATGAAAGGGAGAGGCAATGGAAAGAACATTGGTTCTGGGGTTAGATGACCTGGGTTCAAATCCTTTCCTAGATGTCTTCTACCTATATGATCTTAGATGAATCACTTGACTTTTCCAGGTCTCAGTCTTTCTTTAAAGTAAATGGGTTTGACTAGGACAGGGATTCTTAACTTGGGGTCTATGCCCTTAAAAATATGTACATTTTTAATATCTATTTCATTGTCAGTTGTTTCCTTTGTAATTCTATATATTTTATTTTATTCACTTAAAACACTATTCCGAGAAAATGTCCATTGGCTTTTTCCGACTGCCAACGGGCCTGGGACCCAAAGAAGTTTAAAAAAGAACTCTTTTCTAGTTTTATATTTCTATGGCTCCTCTGTGGCAGCTGGGCTGGAACATGAAAATCACCTGAGGCTGTTCTTACACTCTTCTATTAAGAAAGTTAAAGTTAACTGTTAAAGCGGATGTTATTAACGTTTTTTTGGGTCACAGACCCTATTGGTTATCCAGTTAAGTCTATATTCCCTGTCTAAGAATAATATTTTTAAATTTACAAAATGTAATACAGATGATAACAATGGAAGGCACTTATGTTGAAATATAATTATAAAAAACAGATGAATAACCTATGTGAAGGAAAAGGGAAGACCAAAGTCCTTTAGAAATGGGGGCCTGTGCCAAGGGAGAAAGACCTGCACCAAGGGTAAGTATGTTTTTCAACAATTTTCAACAATTTCTGCTCCCCTTCTTTCTTAGTCTAAGCCTCCTTCTCCCAGTGAGATCTAGATGTTGCTAGTTGATGATTCTTTGGAGCCATGATTGAAAGAACTTTTTTTTTTCCACACAGGGACCCAAACGCAAATTCTAAAGGTCTGGAACAATTGAGGACTCTAGTGAAAGCAAAACTAAAATGTCACTATCATCCTTTCAGGAAACCTTAACTCAAAGAAAAAGATGTGATGAATAGTAGCTTTGGAAGTTCACAAGATCAATTCACTTAAGATCAGGAAAGAAGAAATACAAAGAGATAAAAGAAACAGAGGCACCATGTATTCATAGCCACTTGCTGCTCAGGTGGAGAGACAAGACAGATATCGGCAATGGTCTGGGCTACCCTCTCCCTATCACCTGGCAACCCATGTATTTTTTCTTCCTCACATGAAAATCATGAGAGAAGAGAAATAAATTTTGTTCATGTTAGCCCTTTGTGTGCACAGACAGTTTTGGCTTGCTTGCCAATCAGAAGACTTTTTGTCAGCATTCAACAAGCCCATGTATGCCATGAAATGTTTATGGGTAGAGAAAGGGCCTTGTATCACCCATTTCCAGAAGCATCCTCACCAGTTTCCATATGGATTGTCTAGAGTCAGACTGTGTTCCATGTGCTCTAAGGACTTACAGACTGGAACCTCTTCAAACAGTCTTCTCATTATATTAGTAATGTGTAAATGTTATAAATTTTGTAGGCCTTTATGATTTAATGTTCATTTTCCATATAAAATTAGAGAAAGATAGGCTTCCATATTGCTTAGCCTTCTTCTCTCCCTCTCACAACACTCTGTATCCTGAATGAACCCCTTCATCTAAGTTTTCTTTCTGGAGTCAGTTGGGCCAATCTCTTTGGTTTCTAGATAAGTTTCATTCATTAGTTGTGAGTGTTCTTCCTTTATCTTCCTGGTGACCATGTAGAAACTTGGGCATTCCTGCTTCTGGCTATGTATGACTCATCACTGGTTTGAGTTCTATAGCTGGTTGAGGAATTAGAACTTTGGGGATATGCTAAAGGGATGACCTTGTTCCCCAGTTATTCTTTCTTTCCAACTTTGAAAGGAAGACTTTTTGGAGCTGTGTCTAGGAGAGTAGGATTGGGGTTGGGGAAATGTTGGAAGCCTTATTTCCCTTTTAGCCCCATGTATTCATCCCCACGTCCTAGGTAGCAAATTTGTACTTGTGATACGGCTGCCTTATTTTTCTTGTTCTTTCTTTTCCCAATTAAGTGACTAAGGAGTAACCTTGAGATGGATAAACCCAGGCAACCTAGTGAGTTTCAGGGAGGTACTGAGATCCTGAGAGCCCAATGGGGCTGTGAGTTCAGTATGCACTGTAGAGGGTGATTTTAGTTATTGATCATGGTTGTAATAATAGTAGTTGGAGTGATCTGGTGCCAAGGAAAGAATCAGTATAAGAGAGAGAGAGTAAAGAAGAACATTCTGGGATCGAACTTGGTATTTGATTGCATTGTGCTCAGTAGAAATAATATAATAAGATCTAATTTGCAAAATTGTCAGAATGCATTTTGTCCTGATGAAGCTTGCAGATCCCCAGCATATTGCAATGTCCTTAAAAATTGAATTTCTGAATCTTGTTGAAAGCATTCTGTCAATGAACACTGAGTCTCTTTATTTATCTTTGCTTTTTGTATGGGAATAAAATGGCCTGTCTTATATTTTGTTCGCTGGATGCATTGGGCACCACTTTTATCTTCCCCCTTTTTGGAAAATCCCAGACCAGAGGCCAAAACAAATTTGTGGATGTGGTGAACCAAATGCATCTGAGAAATGGGGAACCTACTTCTCCTCACCTTCTCAGAGCTAAACCCAGAGAAAACCATGATATTAGGTAAAGGGGAGGAAAAGAGGAAAGAAGCAATTATATAGCACCTACTATACGCCAGGCATCATGCTAACACCTTTTGCAAACATAATCTCATTTCATCCTTACAACAACTCTGTAAAGCAGGTGCTATTATTATCCTCATTTTTACAGTTGAGGAAACTGAGGCAAACAGAGGTTAAGTGGCTTGCCCAGGGCCACACAGCTAGTAAATATCTAAAACAGGATTTGAATTCAGGTCTTCCTGACACTCTATTGTACTACCTAGCAGTTGCCTCTTACAGACAGAGATTGGCTCAGGTCGTCAGTTCCTGTGACCTCAGAGAAGTAACACTAGTCCTTTTACTAGACTGGCTTCTAGGGTTCTTAGCTTTTCTGTCCCTTATTTCCCAGCCTTAGGTCTAAGTGTGGGCACCCATGCTTAAGACAGAGATTTGCCATTCTGATCCCCAGTGTTCACTGAATCATAGATATTTGGAGTTCAAAGGGATTTCAGAGGCTGCCCATGACAACTTGTACCTGAGTAATAACCCCACTATAATATATCTGACAAATGATCTCCCAGCCTGCATTTTAGGATTTTTAATTTTTTAGAACTCATGACCTCTTAAGGTAGTACATTTTATTTTGAGGTACCTTTAGTTTTTAGTAAAGCTTTCTGTACATCAAACCAAAATCTGTCCCTTTTCAGTTTCTGCCCATTGCTCATAATTTCTCCCTTTCAGGACAAGTTAAGAAAAAAAGAAACTGAATTCCTATTCAGTATTTAAAAGCTGCTATTATTCCTTTTTCTATTTTTCTGGGCTAACCAAACCCTTTCCTTAAGCCAGTCTTCAAATGGAATGGTTTCCTGTTTCTTCATCATCCTGATGGCTCTTCTCTTTTCAGTATTCTTCCTAAGAATAGCAACTAAAATGGAATGTGACACTTAAAATGTGTGCTGGGTAGGGCAGAGAACAATAGAACTATAAATCTCTCTGATTCTGGACAACACATTTCTATTAACGCACCTTCAAGTCATACTAGTTCTTTTGGATACTGCATCATCTATTCACTCAGGTTGGTTTGCATCTACCAACACCACACGAACCCCATGTGCCATTTTCATATAAATTGTTTTCTGGTCTTTCCTTTTCTGGGCTTCAGGTCACCTTTAATTAATGTATTATTACTTCCTTTGTCCTTCTGGATGTTTGGTGTCTCCGACCCTTGGAATATTTAAAATACTTTCCACACATTTATCTCTATTTTGGTTTTCCTAAAGGAAATTTTCTAGGTGGTTGTTATGGTTGCTTCTGTTCTTGGCTTTAATCCTCCAGGGATCTACTGAAGGGATGCTTGGCTTCTCCATGTTATTCTCTGTAAGCATCTCTGGCATACTCCAATTGTCTTCCTGTTAGAAGATTGCCCTCCTTTCCAGGATATCCCCTTTCCATGCTTCTTTCTGTGTCAACTTGCATTCATACTTCATTTTCAAAACTGAGATTATTGACAGGTTTACCACCAATACTTTCCTGTTTGTTCATCAGCAAGTAAAGGCCCCTGCTAGAGGAGTGTTCATCTTTGAAAAAGAATATTTTGTACATATAGTCACAAAATGTTAATTCTTTCTCTTACCTTTACCCATGACAGAAGGGCATCACATGCCCTATACTCCAAATGTTGGGAGGTTATCTGGAAGAATAGTCGTGTTTTCAGAAAGTAGTATTGGGAGGCAGCTTGGTACAGTGAAAGAAACAATAATTCTCAAATTATAGGACATGGGTTTGAATCCCACTTCTGATGCTCAATACCTGTGTGACCTCGGGCAAGTCACAGTGTTGCTGGCCCTCGATTTTATCATTCATAAAATTTGGAGATGGTACTAGATGGCAAGTGAAGACACTTCCAGCTCTTGATCTATAAAATTATGGAAGAAATGCTCAGGTTGCATGATAGGAGCCCAGAGAAATTATTTTCACTGGTTCAGGCAAGACATACGCATTTGACAAGAGCTGCTATAACAGAGGCTGGTAGAGATTTGCATCCACACTGACCTGTATGGACCTTTTCTCCCTAACCTCACAGGACTCTCAAATTAAAATATGACTTAGAAAGAAAGGGTAGAGCATTCTACCTGTGCATGTCAACAAGCAAAAGAGGAACTTCATGAATTAGAGGCCAGCAGAGACCTGAGCAAGAGCTGTCATTGGAGGAATGACTGAAGTGGTGGGAACATTCATGTTCTTTACCATAGTTCTCTTTGTCCTGTAGTATTCCCATGGGCTCATGGCTAATGGCTTCATTGTTGTGGTACTGGGAAGGGAGTGTGTTCGTTGCCACCAGTTTTCTCCCTGTGACATGATCCTGATCAGTTTGGGTGCTTCCCACTTCTACCTGAAGTGGGTTGGAATGATAACCAACTTTTACTATTCCCTTCACTACCTATAATATTCCAAGACGCCTACCTACCAGTACTTTGGGATTTACTGGGATTTTCTGAATATGGCCACATTCTGGTTTGCCACTTGGTTTAGCATCCTCTTCTGTGTGAAGATTGCAAACTTCACTCACCCCGTTTTCCTTTGGCTGAAGTGGAGAGTCAAGGGATTAGTACCCTGGTCCCTACTAGCTTCCTTGCTAATCTTCTTAATTGTCTTCATGCTGTTTTTTGTGGAGAATAATGCTTTGTTCTGGCATTCTTGTATGTGACATTCTTGGCGAACATAACCTTATTTGGCTTCACTAGGAAACTAGAAATACCCTATTTTTCCCCTTTGAAACTCATTATTTATTCTATACCCTCTTCTATGTTTGTAGTCTCAATACTTCTGCTGCTTACCTCTCTGCAGAGACACTCCTGGAGAATGCAACATACTTCTCACAGTGCCCAGGATCCTAGTACTCAGGCTCACACCAGAGCTCTGAAGTCTCTGGTCTCCTTCCTAGTCCTTTATGCTCTTTCTTTTATGTCTTTTATCATTGATTCTGCCTTTTCAGGCTTTGGTAGTATCTGGTACTGGCCATGGCAAATTGTGATTTACCTGTCCACATATGTTCATCCCCTCATCCTTATCCTTGGCAGCTTAAGTATGATGGGCACTCCTGAAACTTCTGCCTAAAACCTTCTGGAATGACAAGGGGACATCATCTCTTATCTAGGCACTTCTCTCTCCCACACCAAAGAAAAGACTACTGAGGACTAGAGCAGAGTACAGCCTTTGACTTTAAAATTTTCATCCTATTGAAATTTGGATAGAAATTAAACATTTTCCTCATTAATAATTCCCATACTCATAGATTCGAACGAATCAGAGATCTCATGGATTTAGGAGTGTCAGCCTTCCACTGAGGCCTTATTGACGGCTTGCCCATCCTGCTTCACTTTTGTCCTCCCTTGAGCTCAACATAAGGGGTCTTTAGTCTGCATGTTGGAGGCCTTCCTTTCTCTTGACATTTGGAATATGCTGGTTGTCCTCTTGTCATATTTCACCCTTGTCACTGTGTCCTCTTCTAAGAAAAGAAAACAAATCATGCCACTTCAAAGGACATTTTTTTTCTTTTTCAAATAACCACAGTGACTTTCTACAACTGACCCTCAGGAAAGGTCACCTTTGGTTGTCATTCCAAAAACAAAATGTTTACATCTGTCACAGATGCTTTTTCTGTCACAACATTCATGCAATGAAAATGCTTTATTTTTCTATTTAAAAAACCCATAAAATGTCTGTTTAAATGTTATTTTAAAGCCTTTTGTTCTGGTTAGGAGAGAAGGTGTTTGAAAAGACAACGTGAGGAAAACTTGGCTAGAACATTAATTGTGGAAGGCAGTCCGCACGAAGCTCCAGTTGCTAGAGTCAATGCTAGGTGTTAGAAGATGCTGTTGTAAAAAATTTCAAGGAACGGTTTTTTACTGTGAGGCAGGAAGTTTATAGAATCTTCTTTGATTCAAAGCTGAAGGGATCTTAGAAGGCATTTACGTGGGAAGAAAATGAAACCTAGAGAAGTGAAATTACTCCAAAATTATAAAGGTAACTTGAATCCAGGTCTTTTGAGTCCAAATCAAGGCTCTTGACCTGTGGTTCCAACTTTTTTGTGTTTCAACCTTCTTTCAACAACAGCAACAACAACTGCATTATGAATTCCCAAGGTAATTTCATATATTACCATTTATCATAACTTAAATTATGTCTTTTGTGCTCAAATTTAAAATTTACTTTGTATAATTTAAAAATATACAATAGAGTACTAAGCATAAATTATAAAACTGTGATTATAAAAGTTAAAATATTTTATATTGGATATTTTCTAAGAATTAAAAGAAGCAAATCAATAAGACTTCATATGCAAGACTTCAAATTAAATTTCTTTATGTTTTTGTTGAATAAAAATAGCATTTGAGATGAAGTAAGTGACAACTTGGATGCTATTTAGCATACTGTAACAATGATATATAAATTTTATTTGAATTTTGAATGTTATTTCTCTGAACAGAGATTTATAATGTTTGGGTCAATATCAGAACACCACAGTTTTACATCCGGTTCTGCATTGATTTTATTTTTGTATTTTGAATTATAACAAGAATTAAATGAAAATGCTTGATCACCCAGACATGCGGTAGAAAATGATAAGATGATTTTATAGGCTCTCTTGCTGAGTGATGAAAATTTATTTTATTTCTAGCCAAACATTTACAAGACAGTCAGTTTTGAATGACAGTCTAAAATCCATTGTTATGTCAATACAATTTTCTTTTCCATTCATTATCAGTTCATTAGCCAGAGACATAAAAGACATGTCTTATAGATTGCAAATCCAATTTAAATTAATGGAATATTCAGGAAGATTTTTTTTTTTATCAAAAGTCATTTTTAAAAATTTCAGATGATTACTGACATCTTTTTTGATAGGCTGATGAAATGGCAGTTCTTTTTCTTGTAAGAAATAATGTAATATCATAATGCAGTAAGTATTGTTCTCAATTTTGTGGCTCCAAAATTTTAGCTTATCAATCATAATTTCTACTTTATCTTGAAATTTGAATGTATTTGTCTTCTTACCATGTAATGATATCTTGAGTTCATTCATTTTTAAAGCAATGTCTGCTAAAAATTGTAACTAATTGTTTTCTGAATTTATTTAGATGAGCAAAAACCTCCCCACAGGAAAGTCATCTAATATCCAAATGGACACACACACACACACACACACACACTCTTATTCTGATTATAGCCATATCTATGGTGCTGTGTGGAAGAGGGGAAGAAAAAAAGAAACCGACCTGATAATTTGGAAAACCAATTGTGCATAGTGGATTTGCAGTTTCATGTGCAATCATTTTTTAAAATACTATGTTATGGAAATGCTTGTTTTATTCTATACATCAAAAAATATAAAAAACTAAATAACCTTGAGCCTCAGACGTTTACTAGCTATGTGACCTGGGCAAGTCATTTAACTGCTTCAGTTTTGTCCTCTACAAAGTAGATTAATAATAGCATCTCCTTCTCAAGTTTGTGATGAGGATAAAATAAGATAATATTTTTAAAGCATTTGCAAACCTACAAACTCTACACAAGTTCTAGCTATTGTTGTTATTACTGTTACTAGAATGAGAAGTAGTGGGTAGAGCTGACTGGTGTCTGGGGAGTGACACTACAATAATGTTAACTCTCAGCAATCATAGCGTATAATGCCCAAATTTGATCTCACAATTTCACTGAATCCCTTTACAGCACTTTTTTCAGTGTCCATAACCAACGATTTACCTAGGATGCTCACTACCCAGGCCTTCAGTCTGCAGCTCCTGGGCTTTTGAAAGTAATAGATCAGATTTGGATTGTCTTTTATTGCCCATAAGCCCAGTAACACAAAAAGAGAACATAACGATGTTACAAGGAAGAATAATCAGAGACCTTGCTCTTGGGTAGTAGAGGGCAATGGTCATTGGGGTGAAGCTGGTTAGAAGCCTAGTTTTTGGCAAGAGCTGACATTAGGTTTGGGTGATAATAAATGAGTCAGTTAATGCCTCTGAGAATCACTTTCTTCATTTGAAAAATGGGGATAATGATAGCCATAGCAATTTTCTTACAAGGTTGTCCTGCAAGTTAAATGAGAAAACCTATGCAAAATTCTATGTAAATGTCAGTTATTTGAAAAAGAAAAATCTTTGCTGTGGAAACCAACTAATACCTAGACTGTGTCCAGATATTGGAAGTAGGGTTGGGCATTGTCTCTTCTCCCTTCTTTCTTTTCTTCCTCCCTTCCTTCTTTCCTTTATTATTTTCTTTCTTTTTCTTTCCCATGTAGGGATGGAAGTGATTTTGTTACTGACTAGATAATAGGACAAAGATTGTCAGGCATTTTCAGCAATTTTCAATTGATCACATTAGGGTGAGATTTATATGGAACAAGGTTGGCATGATGGCAGTGGAAAGGAGTCAGTCATTCAGCATGGGGGATGCAAAGAAAGTTAAAAACATGGTGCTGGTCATCAAGGATCTCCCATCCTAATGCGGAAGACAATGTGTAACTAACTATACACGTACAAGATACATACAATGTTAATGGAAGGTAGTTTTACTCAGCAGGGCAGGGTGTCCATATGTTAAACACCAAGAAAGGCCTCTTAGAGGGTAGGATTTGAGCTGAGTTTTAAGGGAAGTCAGGAAGTGGTAGTGAGTGGGGTAGTATATCAAGTATGTCAGGCAGCTATTGTAATGTCACAGGGACAGGAAATGGTATGTGAGGAACATCAAGTGGGTCAGAGTAGCAGGTTTGTAGAGTGTTTGGAAAAGTATAAAATGTAAGAAAGGTAGTAATTAGGTTATGATGGGTTTGTAATATCTAGTAAAGCATTTCATATTTTATCATGTGAGTAATATAAAACCACTGGAGTATATTAAGTAGTTGGGTGATATGGTGAAATATCATCACTTTAAGAAAATTGGTGGAATGGATTAGGGAGAAAACTGATGCATGGAGACCAGCCAAAGTGATTGCTATACTGCCTTATCCTGAGGCAATGAAAGTCTGAACAAGGCTGGCCTAAGTGGATCAAACAGGACAAAGACAAGAGACATGAAGGTAGAAATGACAAAATTGACAACATACTGGATATGTGGGGTGAGTGTGTGTGAAAAGTTGAGAATGACATCAAAGTTATGAGCCTGCATAATTTGGAGGATGGTGATTCTCTCCAGAATAAGAGAAAATTTGGGAAGAGGAGTGGATAACAAATTCACAAGGAACCTCATCTCCAGAGCAAACATCCTCCCTGATGATACCACTGAAAGGTATTGGTTGCTCTGTGGGGGAACAAGTATGAACATTAGAAACATGTATTTTGTACATCTTTTCTTTCATTGAAGATATGGTGGTCCTGTGTGTATGAGAATCTTTCTTGTCACTTTTTTTTGCTATGATATTTAAATAAATATTCTTTTCTTGGGAGGAATGTAATCTTTGGTTAGTTGGTAATTTCATGAGATATGATTTTGACTGGAAACTAACACAATATGCCTAGAACCTGGCTTAGCTTTCAGGACATACCTATGTCAGTAGAGACCCAAGTACTCCCATATGTCTCCTCCTTAGTTCCTCTTTATCCCTCTTCTTTTTAAAAATTTATCCTTCATTCTCCCTTAACTCTGTTTCATTGGCATACAAAGAGTGGGCTGTTTGTGCTAACAGACCCTCTTCCACTTTGTTATCGGGGTTCTCCTTTCACTGCTCCTGTGTAATGGCAAGCACAGAAGTAGTTCGCATCTTGTTTCAGCTATTGAATTAACACCTTGTTTCAGTTCAAGTTTCTTTTGAGCCTTGTATCAAGTCTGTTAAGAAACAGAATGTGTGAACCCCACAATTTGTGAACCCTAGAACCAATGAACTCCTGCAATAGGAAGGGAGGAGCTAATGACTATATATAAGGAGAAGTCCAGACTAGAGACAGCAGAACTGAGAAGA
>JAQQSU010004352.1:0-14102 GCA_028627135.1 Pseudochirops cupreus
AAAAAAAAAAACAAAACCCAGGACCCCCGCCCAAGACCACAATCCAGATCCAGGCTGCTCAACGTGAGAGCACTTGGCCTCTGAACGAAGCCTTGGTCCCCCTGCAGTCTGCAGGCTGGGAGCTCTGAAGCGGCAGCATGGAGGTGGGTGCAGGACCTCTGCCTCTGCGTCCTCATTGCCCAGGAGGCAATTTGGCCAGACCCCTTTTTCTCCCCCAATTTCCCTGAGCTCCACTAACCTAATTCTGGGAACTGTCACAGCTGCCACAGAACCTCTCTCTGGAAGCTCCACCCAGGGCTCGCCTCCTCTCATCCAGCCGCCTCCAGGGCAAAGCCATGGTTTCAGGGTAGGCTGGTTTCAGCTTGCAGAGCTGAGATGGTTCCTCATAGCCAAGCTGACTTTAGTGGACAGTATATTTGTGTGCGTTTGGAGTTCTAGAATTTGTTTAGAGTCATATTTTATGGGTATCTTGAGGTGGCTACGTGAGAGCTGCGATATGTTGCTGCTCCTAAGATGCCATCTTGGCTCCGCCCCCTCAAGTCATATTTTTTAAAGAACATCTTATATGAAATTTTTAAAATATGAAAAAATGTTATATAAATATGAGGTGCAATGGAGAGAGTGTAGGGTTGGTATTAGGAAGTTCAGAGCTCAAATGTCACTTCAGATTCTTATTAGCTGTGTAATCATAGATGAATTGTGGAACATCTCTTCATTGCAATTTCCTCATCTGTAAAATGCCCTCCTCGCTCTAATTTTATGATGTTAAGAAATATTTATTAAACATTTAACAAGTGTAAGGTGGTAAGGATACAAAAATGAAAATGAAATGAATACATATACAACTATATTCCAGGTGATTATAATTTATTAGACAGGATGACATGTATACATTTTTTTAGGAACATAAGTTTTGGTCTTCCTCAATTAAGGTTTTATACAATTGGCTATTAAGTATACCATACTGATCTGAATACAGAATTCCCTTACATATAGGTCTCACCTTTAGACTGATATCTCTTTGAAAGGAGAAACAAATACATAGGTACCACAGTGAAAAATTAAATTTTGGGGGGAATCCAGGCCATCTAATGAAACTTTCTCTACCAACACAGATCAGAAACTTATCTGTAGTATATAGTCCTAGAAAGTTGATTGGGGCTTCAAAGTAGTTTTGTTACTTAGCCAGAGTCACACAGAGCAGCATATATTAAAAACAATACTTGAATGTATGTCTTCTTGAGTCTGATACCAGTATGCTATTCATTCTACTATGATAAACCTCACATATTTATCATATAACATACTTATTTACTATGAAAATTGTTTTCTTACATTCCTTTATATTTAAATAAAGATGTTTTATTCATTGTGATCATCACGGTTTTTTGTTGCCCTTACTTTCATTGTTGACTTGTATAAGGCATGTATTGAATTTTCACTGTATCCCCAGTGATTAGCACAGTTAAATGCATGAAATAAGTGCTTTATAAATGTTTATTGACTGACGTCAGATTTAGGGCTTAAATGAGAGCTATAGTCTGATTCATACGGTAGTATATCAAGAAAACCTCTTTTCTAGCTCATAGTGAATACCGTATGGCATTCAAATTAACCTGGAGCTATCCCATTGTACATATTTCCAAGTTAATATTTACTAGGTGGGGTTAGAATGTCTCCATGCAGTCTTACCCCTGAAATGATCAGACCATCACACTCTTAACCTTCATTCATTCTGTCTAGTCTAGGTCCACCAATTTAGCTATCCAAGTAAAAAATATAGGGAAGAATGACCTATATATGGTCAAATTTACCTTCATATATATATAAAATGCATTTCCATAAAGTAATCCAAAATATAAACATGACAATAAAAAAAATGGCTATTTAGGACAATGATTTTACATATGGGCCAAATAGAAAGGGGATGCTAGGATTGAGTCCTGGATCTACCAAAAACTTATTGCTACATGTAGTAAGTTTACTGCTTACCCAAACTTCTTCCTCCATTAATTAAGTAAGGGACTTGAACTAAATAATCCTAAGGGCCCTTTGATCTGCATCATTCTCTACTTCTGTGAAACATAATAGTATATTGATTAAGCCACTAGAGTATGAGTTAGGTGAAATTAGACCAAAATCTCACCTCAGATATTTCCTAGCTGTGTGACCATGGGCAAGTCACTTCAGCTATGTTCTTTGGGGCTTTTATCTAGAAAATAAGAAGAATGGGTTTGATTGATGATATTTAAAGTCCATCCAAACTCAAAATCTATGATCCTATTACTCTATGGTTAATGAAATAATAAGGGTGGCAATAATTAGCCATTAGAAAGCAAGAGATAAGATGATGGCTAGTGTGCTGTCTTTCTTATATACTTATGTTAATGCTGTTCTAATGCCAGGAATGCCCTCCCTAACTCTATGTCTTCTCAAATCCTATGTAACCTTTAAGATCTAGAGCAAATGACATTTTCTCCATGAAGTTCTGATTATAGCAATCTAAAATGATCTCTCACTCCTCTGAACTCATAACAATTACCATCTGTACAAATGACTTGACTATCAATCTTGTCCTGCCTTGTCACAGCTGTTCTATAGTTGTCTTGAACAGTAACTTAAATGTTTTATTGTTACCATAATATCTCCATTATGAACCACGAGGATAATCCTAATGAAATATTGCTTAAGCAAAACTTTAACAATCAAGGACAGAAATAATATTGGAAGCAATATATTCAGATATAAGTGCAGTGTGGAGATTCATTCATCGAACAAAGGTAAGTAGGATGCAAATGCAGAAAAGAAGGAAAAGACAGCATAATGCTCTAAGTGCATTAGAGTTACAAAACAAAGTGATAAATGAATTTTAAGGTGCAAAGACTTTAACTAGAATAAGGTACAAGGAAAGCTTATAATTCCGTCTACAGGAAGTTCCTAATCTATTTGGAAGGATAAAAAGCCATTATACATGGTATGAAAAAATTAGTTAAAAATTTAAACGTGAATGATTTCAATGGTGAGAAGAATCCATCCATCCACATGTATGGTTTTCTCTCTGAATCTCTCAAGTTGTAATAATGAAAGCATAGAAAAGTTTACAATGAGGAAAATAATTAAATGCTATTCAGAATAAAGAAACCATTGCCAGAAAATTCAAAATATGTATATTGATGCCTCTAGGTATAGAGGAGAAAACATATTGCATTATGTAAATAAAGTAGGTGAAGAAACTAACAGTCTCCACTTCACCTGGTCAAGCGGTTGTTTTTGTTTTGTTTTGTTTTGTTTTTAATTTCTGAGATAACAATAAAATATAGAGAACTGAAAGGAGCTTTAGAGGGCTTTTGGTCCAATCTCCTCATTTTCCACATGAGGAAAACAAAGAACAGAAATGAGATAAGACTGGTTTAGAATCCTGCGAGAGAAACTTTTTTTTGTTGTTTTCATGTTTGCCATGTTATAAAAAAAAAAGGAAAAATATGTAGTAAAAAAAAAGCTTCAATCTGCACTCAGAGTCCATAAATTCCCTACCCAGAGGAGGATAGCATTTTCATCAACAGTCCTTTGGATTTGTCAATGATAACTATACCTATCAGAGTTGCTAAATTTTTCACAATAGATTATCATTAGAATACTACTGTTACAATGTAGATTGCAACCTTGTATCTGCTCACTTCATTTTACATCAGCTTATACAAGTCTTCCCAGGTTTTATTTATTTTCTGAAACCATATCATCATTTCTTATAGTACAATAGTGTTACTTCACAATCATTAACCACAACTTGTTCAGCTATAACCCAATTGATGGACATCCCCTCAGTTTTCAATTCTATGCCACCATAAAAAGATCTGCTATAACCATTTTCCTATGTATTTGTCCTTTTCCTACTTCTTGATCTCTTGGTGGTACAGAACTAGTAGCAATATTTCTGGGACAAAGGATATGCACAGTTTTATAGCCCTTTGGACATAGTTCCAAATTGCTTTCAATAATGGTTGTACCAGTTCACAGGTTCAGCAATGATCTACTAATATACCTATTTTTCCACATGACCTCTAGTCTGTGTCATTCAACTTTTTGTCATGTTAGCCAATGTGATGGGTGTGAAGCAATATCTCATAGTTGTAATTTGCATTTTTGTAATTAGTGATTGAAAACAATTTTAGGTTACTGTTAATAGCTTAGATTTCTTCCTCTGAAATCTACTTGGTCATATTCTATGACCAAATGATCATTTGATCATATCAATTGGTGAAAGACTCATTCAAAAAAATAATTTTGACTCAGTTGTCTATTTATCTGAGAAATGAGTTGATTATTAGAGGAAAATGCTATAAAAATTCCCCCCCACCCCAGGATTTCCTCCTGATTTTCACTGCATTGGTTTTGTTAAAAAAAAATGGATGGGACTAGGTGGTGCAGTGAATAAAGCACCGGTCCTGGAGTGAGCAGGACCTGTGTTCAAATCTGACCTCAGACACTTAACACTTACTAGCCATGTGACCTTGGACAAATCACTTAACCCCAATTGTCCTGCCTTCCCCTCTCCAAATAAAGCCAGAAAAAAATTCTTTTAAAATAATTTATGAAAAAATTCTTGTCAATAATACTAGTAATCAAAATATCATGTTACTTCCCATGATCTTTTCTTTCTCTTGTATATGCAAACATATTTACATGTTTGTGTATGTATAAACACATATGAATGTATATATATATATATGTATATCTATCTATCTATGATATATCTACTAAAGAAAATAATGGTAAAACATATATATATGTATATATGTGTGTGTGTATACACACGCGCACACACACACACACACAGAGACAGTAAAAGCAAAGGGGTAGTGTAGGGAGAGAAAGACAGAGAGAGACAGAGACACAGAGAGACAGAGACACAGAGAGTTGGGATTCATTTTTAAACAAAATAATCTCAATATGGACAGTACCTGTATGAGAACTTTTAATACAATTGAACAGACATCTGTTAAAAACATTTCTTTGCTTCTCATTATCTTTGCTAAATAAATGTTAATGGGAAAATAATATTTTAAGTTCTATTGACTTACACCATAAAATTTTCCATGAAATATTTAAAATTATGTTTTCATTAAATAAAAATAGTGATGAACCACAGTTGCTGAATGTTATTTATATGACTACTCTAGCAGTTCTGTTCCTTTTCACCTTCAAAAAAGGTAATAAATGAATATATTTTTAAAAACCAACATTTTATTAAATTAAAAGGCTTTCTCTTAAGAAGGAAAGATGATACTGTACACTGTGTACGTATACAAATTTATCCTCTTCAAAAATGTATTTTGTTGTGGTCAATTGGCTCTTCAAATCTTAGATGAATAAACTGTGATTATGAATTTGTGTTACTTATTTGTCCTGAAAGGTGCTGGTTACTTATATTTTCAGCTACAACAAAGAACACAAATAGTGTAAGAGAACTATGAAAATGATTTTTTTTTTAAAAAGATATTCATTTGGAAGTTTGAGGTGCATTCCTGTTATTTCTTTGCTATTAGAAATAAACTTTGAAGTTGGTATGATAAACCCAGTCAGAGTCAGTTAATAAGCACACAACTTTAGATCAGGGAGGGCAAGAGAAGAGACATTCATAACAAAACTTAATGCATTATGATTTTGTCTTATTTGACAAAAATCAGAAATGATCTCATTTTTATAGAAATTGTAGCCTTCTTATTCCTTATTGATGTAAAAAGCAAGATGATTCAGATCATAAATGGTATATGCAAATTGGTGAAAAAGAGCACAGAGATTTCATAGGCCCCTTGTTACTTGATTCTTTACCAAACTGCCTATTTTTGGTTATTCAGTGTATAAGCACACATATTCTTATTTGTATTCCATTCATGTGTGAAGTCTCTCTTCTTTAAACTTTATACCTTTTCTGCCCTTCACAGAAAAGATGAAATCCAGCAAAAGTATTTTCCAACATTTTAACAAATGTGCAGAATGAGAAGACCAATCACCAGAACTACATTAAGGGAAAACAACGAGAACAAAAACAAACAAACCTTTCTGCACCATGTGGTTTACGTCAGGCTGTCCTTCAGAAGGAGATTTCAACATATAACAGCAATAATGTTTTTTAATAAGCAGGAGCATTCTAAGGCTAATCTTTTTGTTCTACACTGCATATGACCCATTTAAACTATGTATGCCATAAATTCAATATTATTATTTAACAATTCCAAGTAGTAAAGAAGACTATTTGCATGGTAACCACAAAGAAAGCTCGTTGATACAGATTTGGCATTTCCTTTACTATCACTGTCCTCAGTTTTCAATATTCTTTTTCTTCCAGTTGCCAGCTGACTTTAACTGAATTGATGATGTTGTTATATTGATTTCTTTAATACAAGTTGATTCCTCCTTTTTTCCTATGAGAGCAAATGAAACAATTCTATTATTTATTAATTGCAAGACTTTATGCAAGCCACTTCTTTGTGGGGTGCTGTTCCCTCTGTTATAAGCAGTGATAGAATTAAATCTTCCTAAAGTCTCTTCCCTCTCCAAAATTTTATGAATATTTTCTAACTGAAATTACTTGTTTCTTTCATCTTTAATAGCCAGGAAGGAATTTTTCATTGTCACACTTTTTAATTCTTTTTTTAAAAATTGATTTGTTTATTTACTTTTAGTTTACATGATTCAGTTCCAGAATCCCTTGAGTTTCACATTTTCTCCCCTCCCTCTCCCTTCTTCCCACCCATGGCAGCATGCAGTCAAGTATAGGATCTGCAAATACGTTCACACTGGACATTATTCTGGTTGTATAGAAGGGTTGTAACCAATGGAGTGAACAATGGGAAAAAGGAAACAAAACAAAACATGGAAAAGAACAATAGCATGTAGATTGCTTCAGTCTCCATTTAAACTCTGTTCTTTCTAGATCTTTCTCTGAATGTAAATATCTCCTTCCATCCTAAGACTTGTAGAGTTGTCTTATAACTGTGCATTGCTGAGAAGAGTCCAGTTTATCAAGGTTGGTTGTCACACACACATGTCTGTGATTGTGTACAAATTTTTCCTGGTTCTATTCTTCTTACTAAGCATCAGTTTGCATAAGCCTCTCCAGGTAAATATGAAGTCTATCTCCTCCCCATTTCTTATACCACAATAGTATTGCATTACATTCATACACCACAACTTGTTCAGCCATTCCCCAATTGATGGGCATTCACTTAATATCCAGTTTTTTGCCACCACAAGGAGAGCTGCAATAAATATTTTTGACTTAATTTCTCCTTTAGGAATGTAGATGCTGTACCACTTGGTGCATAAATGTTTAGTAATGATATTGCCTCATTTTTGATGATGCCTTTTAGCAGGATATAGTTTCTTCCCTTATCTCTTTTAGTTAGATCTATTTTTGCTTTAGATTTGTCAGAGATAAGGATTGCTACCCTGCTTCCCCCCCCCACTTTGGCTGAGGCATGATATATTTTACTCCAGCCTTTTACTTTTACCCTGTGTGTAGATGTTTTTCTTGTAAACAGCATACTGTAGGATTATGGTTTTTAATCCATTCTGCTATTCACCTACATTTTATGGGAGAGTTCATCCCATTCATGTTCACAGTTATGATTATTATCTGTGTCTTTCCCTCCATCCTATTCCCTACCCTGTTTATGCTTTTGTTTTTCCCCTTCTCCCTTCCCCTTCTTAAGAGTTTTTCTTTTGACTGCCACCTCCCTCAATATTCCCTTCTTATCTGTCCCCCTCCCTTTTCCTACCCTTTTCCCTTACTACTTCTCTTCCCTTCTAACCCCCCCCCCCCTTTCATGGCCCTTCCCTCCTCCTACTGCCTGTAGGATATGATCAAGTTTTATACTCAATGTTGTATGTTATTTCTTCCTCGAACCAAGATTGATGAGAATAGATCTCATGCAGTGCTCCTCTCTCTCCCCTCTTTCTCTCTATTGTGATAAGTTTTATGTCTCTTCTCGATAGAGTCCTACATTTAACTTGTTGTGTTACTCCCTCCTTGCACCAGAATCAGTGAGGGAGTAGCTCATATAATGCTCACTTCCCTCCCTTCTTTTCCTCTACTATATTGTTTTTATGCTTCTTTGTGTAGCATAATTTACCCTTTTCTGCTTCATTCTTTCCTCTTCTTCCATTGCAGTCTCTTAATAAGGATTTTTATCATCATTTTGCATAATTTATACCCACACCCTCTATTTATCTATATCCCTTTTAGATGTTGCCGTAGGTATAGAGTTCACGATATTAACAGGTATCAGTTTCCCATATGGGGATGTAAACAGTTTGCTCTTGTTAAATAACAAGTTAAATAATAATTTGTATCTTTTTCCTTATTACCTTTCTATGTCTCTCCTGGGTCTTGTAATTGGAGGTTGAATTTTCCATTGAGCTCTGGCTTTTCTATCAGGAAGGTCTGGAAATCTGTTATGTCACTGAATGTCTATCTCCTTGCCTGGTAGGTTATGCTCAGTCTCACTGGACAGATGAACCTTGGTTGTAGCCCAAGCTCTTTTGTCTTGTGAAAAATTATATTCCAGTTCCTCTGATCTTTCAATATTGAGGCTGCCAGATCCTGTGTGATCTTCACTGTGGTTCTGCAATATCTGAATTGTTTCTTTCTGGCCACTTGTAGTATTTTCTCCTTTACCTAACAGTTCTGGAGTTTGGCCACAACATTTCATGGACTTTTCAATTTGAGATTTCTTTCAGGAGGTGTCCAGTGGATTCTCCTGATTTCTATTTTACACTCTGGTTCTAGGATCTCAAGACAGTTTTCCTTTATGAGGTCTTGGAAGATATTGTCCAGACTCATTTTTTCATCATGATTTTCTGGTACACCAATGATTCTCAGATTGTCTCTCCTGGATCTGTCTTCCAGGTCAGTTATTTTTCCATTGAGATATTTTACCTCTTTTTCTAATTTTTCAGTCTTGATGTTTTGTTTGACTGATTCTTGGTTCATCATAGAGTCACTGGCTTCAATTTGGTTGATTCTAGTTTCTTCTCATCTTGAAGTGTTGGGAAGCAACCAATACTCTGCTTATCATTAATACCTCATCAGGGTGTTGAAATGGTAACTCTTTTTCTACCACACCTTCTCTTTACTCTTAAAAATCTTTTAATTTGGAGTAGATCCAGTAGGACATAACTTTTGTGCCCCAGTCTAGGCTTAAAAATTCTATCTTCCTCTCAAAAATTGGAGTTTTGAAAAGCTCAGTTTTGAAAAAGTTACTTAAGTTATAGTAAGGTGAAAGTTTTGTGACTTCAACACATCTGAGTCATTATCACAAAATAAATACATGTTTGCCATTGAGAACAATATTTTCTGGCCCAAAATGTGTGTGCTTTGTTTGTATAGATAAAAAGTAATATTGTTCATCATTTCATCCACATAGGTATATTTGGCTTCATGTGACTCTGCCTACTTTAATTAACCATAGTTCTAACTGTGGTTCATTTCCACAAAAAGATATCCCCTTTGAAATATAACCTTTACCATTCTTCTCTATTTTTAGCATTAGATTAAAGCTTCCTAGCTTGTCCTTGAACTCTCTGTGCACATCACACACACAGACACACACAGACACACACAGATACACACACACACACACACACACACACACTTCATAGAGTTTAGATAGATATATATACAGACATATCTATATATGAATACAAATAAGAATATACATATCTATGTACATATTGTAACTGTACTTCAGTATAACTGGTTTCATCTTTTAATCCTGTGCACTTTATTTTATGCAATAAATCAATATTCTGAGAAATATTGCATAGGTTTTACTAGACTATAACAGGGGTTCAAAGAACAAAAATGGTTAATAATCCCTGTTTAGAGATTAAAATTTATGGTGTTCCCTTCTAGTCTATTTGATTGTTAAATGAAATATCATTTAGAAATTGTCCTTCAGATACAGGCTATTGAGATTTAACAAGCAGGTTACAATGATCGTGTTGATGTGATACTTGCATAATATTCACAACAATCTGCATCACCAAACTGTCAATAGTCATAATAATTATCTAATATTCTAGAATTACATAATGTTTTAATAATATGTTGTCCATTAGTCTCTCTTTGTAATAAAACAATAAAAAAAGAAATTATGTAAATGGTTATTAGAAATGCATATATACTTATCAATTATGAGATGTTAATTGCAGCAGGGAGCTATGGAGTGGGAATGACATCCAAAATAAGATGAAAAAAATGAGTTCAAAGTAAGTGGAAGTCTGAGGTGGATCAGACTTCTTTAAAATATTAGCATATTCACTGTAATAACATTGCTCTCTTAGATTGATGCTGTGATTCTCAGTTTTAGGCCTTGAAACTTCTTGAACTTGTTCATAGTCAGACTCCCACTGAGCACGATCAAGACGCATAATCATAAATTTATTCTACCTTTCCTGCTCACTTGACAGCATCCTCTTAATACACAGGGATACTAGAGATGATGATTCCCTGGCAACCCCGAGGCCATCAGCAGATGAAAAGAGAGGCTTCAGTGGCAATGGGGCACATACACACATCTTGTAAGTCAATTGCTACTCTGTTAGGGAAAGAATCAGGTGCTTTTGCCAGGACTGAGAAAAGAATTCTGAAGCTAAAATGTTATCACTGAGAAACAAAAAGCATCTAAGACTGTTAGCTACCATGTTAATATCTTCTATTTTAGATCCTGCCTCCCCACAATTCACCTATTGCACACCCATATCCATCCTAAAAGTCAGAACAGGAATTGGCTTTCTTAAACTCATAGAACATGGTTTGAGCAAACACTGGAATTTTCATACTCCTAATTACATTCTATAGCTGAGTTACATATTCTTCAAATATCCAAGAAAAAGCATAAGTTCAGTTTCTAAAATTAGCTCAGGTTGCATAAATAACCTAACTCTACATTATTGAGGAACTCTGTTCATCCAGAGCATTCTTTGTCCCCATTACCTTTTATCCTCTAATTTAAGTATCTTTCAAGGTTTATTAATATATTCATAAAAACTGGAAGAGGAATGAAAACTGGAATTAGGATTGCCTAATTTTGTTCCTTTAAGTTTGTTCTTTTTTTTTCAGGACAAAGAAAGTTGAAGTTCTTTTTTTTTTTTTTGTTCCTAGGAGCAGGTGTTCAAATTGAATATGGAATTCTAACTTTTGCATTCTTTAACATAAGAACCGGGCACTTCTTGTATATGTGAAAGATACAAAAATGGAATATTCAGATTCTGAGAAGGAAAAGACAAATATCAAGATTGATAAATGACTAGTTTTTCAGAAGGCAGTCATAGGTCCAAAACTTCACTACCTACATCACAATGTTGTTGGGAGAAAATGTGCTATGGAAAACATTAAATGCTATAACTGTTAATAGCAGTAGCTGTCATCAATAAAAAAACACGTCATAAATATTAGACTACATGTGGTGAAATAGATACTGGACAGTAGAACTGTATAAATTTGGTCTATAGTCTTGTATAGTCTCAATCTAGTCATTCAGGAAATTACTAAACTGGGCCTTTTTCTCCCATTTTAAATTGCAAAATTTTCTAGGGTGGGGAATCTGTCTCTTCTTTTCCTCAGAGTTCTGCTTGTAGTAGTAGGGCCCTTAATGTTGGGGACTAACTAATTTTACCAAGCATAATACAGAATTGGTATATCCAAATTGGACAAAAGCAAAAGACTTATTCAAAATGATATTATTATATGTGGCCTCGTGACCTTTGCCCAAGAACAATAAGTTATTTCCAAGGATATATATTCTTACTTGATAGAGATGGAGATGATTATGAAGAGATAAAGGATAAAGGAATTAAAAGTTAGTTTCGAGTTTGCTCTATAGGAAAAGAAGCAAAAATCAATAATATAATGAATTTTTAAGCTCTGTTTTGTCTCCTTTAATTTTTATGAGTCCTATGTATTCTTCCTGGTTAGCAAGTGAGCCCATTTAGCCTTTTAATCCCCAAGAGTTTTAGTCCTTCAGGCTTTTAATTGTGACTGACTCTTTGTGACCTCATTTGGAGTTTTCTTAGCAAAGATGCTGGAATGATTTGCCATTTCCTTCTACAGCTCATTTTACAGATGAGGAAACTGAGACAAACAGGGTTAAGTAACTTGCCCAGGGTCACACAGCTAGTGAGTGTCTGAGGCCAGATTTGAACTCAAGTTTTCCTGACTCCAGGCCCAGCATTCTATCCACTGCATCACCTAGCTGCCTGATCCCCTAGGAGACCTACAAGTTAATAGAAACACGAGTGCACTAAAGGTTAGAAAAGGAAATAGGTATCCCTAAATACTAAGTGACATCCAAGAGAAGATCAAGTTCTTACTGTCAAGTATCTGTATTGTACCATATTTAGTCTAATATTTATGACTTGCTTTTTTATTGACAACAAACTACATTGTGACGTAGGTAGTTTAGGTATTATTATTTTTGTTTTATACAGAAGAAAAAGTGAGATGTGGGTGACTTGAATACAATAACAAAGCTATTAGCAGACTGTACAACTGTGAAAAGGTCAGAGAACTATGGTTCAAATCTTCCTTTGTATGCTTATTCCCTTTTGCCATTTTTAGCAAGTCCCTTCATATCTCCAAGCCTCAGTTCTCTTTACTGCAAAATTGAGTGCTGAGGCTGAACGACCTCTGAAGTATCATTTAACTTGAGATTTATGATCCTATGGTTGACCATCTCCCAACTTAAAGATTTAACACTCTTTCCATTATGGTGATGGATGGCAGTGACAATGACAAAATAAGCCCTGAGGAAACCACAGTCCAATATGCACATATTCAATTCAAGTCAGAAAACATCTATTAATTGCCTGGTAGAAGTTGGACACCATGTTATGTATGAATAATACATAGTTTCTCATCTTGAGCAGTTACAATCTAATAAGGGAGACCAGACATGTTTACAAAAAAAAAAAACCTACAATACAAAAATAAATTGCGAAAGGGAATTAAAAGTACACATGCAACCCTACAGAAGTCCACAGAGGTGAATGACAGATCACTTTTAAATATTAGGGGAAGTTATATCTACTTGGAAAAAGTAGCATTTGAAATGAAACCTGACCTGAAAAGATGAGTAGGATTTCAGTCTGCAGAGATGTAGTAGTGAAAATAATTCTGGCAGAATGAATGCTTCTGTGACTAAAAGGTATATTGTGAGGCCCAACTGGGAACTGAGCTAATGGAACAAAATGAGCATAGACATGGAGCCAAAGCGGCAAACAGAAACACAACCTGAAATGTCAGCAGTGTTTGTGAGGAGGTGGAGGCTTTTTCATCCTATGGGATAAGGCAGAAAATCACAGGAGGAAAAAAAATGGTGGGGGGATAGGGATTAATTATAAAACGTTACTCTCTCAAAAAGAGACAAAAATTCAAAATTTGTCTGGAAAGGACTTGACTGAATCGAGCTGGTTGATTCATAAAAATATTGAACTCAGTAAAAAATCACCTATCTTACTGACAACTTTTAGAACATTCATGTGATTATTAAGCTCTAAATAAATGAATGAAAAATCTGAACTAAAGTAGCTACACAGAGTTAGGTTATATCCAGGTATAGGAAGTGTTTGATTTAGCATATGCAAGCCAGAAGACTCAACCATCTGCTCCTTTAACTGAGCTGCAACTAGCTAAATGGAACAGAAAATAGACAAAATCCCTAATAGATTCCAACATGACACAATACTTAAGAGAAATGATTCTGTATAAGGAGAAAGAATAAAATACACAACTGATCAGAAATTAAAGCAATGCTGAATTCTTATCCCAAATTTTAAGTTTTAACACTATTTTATTGAGAAAAAAAAATAGACATGGAAGATCTGGTGGTCATTATTCTCTATATTCCTTGAGAATACATCTAGGGGCGGAGCCAAGATGGCGGCGTAGAAGCAGCAACATATCGCAGCTCTCACATAGCCACCCCAAAATACCCATAAAATAGGACTCTAAACCAATCCTGGAACTCCAAAACGCACACAAAGATACTTCCCACTAAAGTCAGCTCGGCTACGAGGAACCGTATCAGCACTGCGAACCG
>JAQQSU010004353.1:0-14101 GCA_028627135.1 Pseudochirops cupreus
ATTCCCATTGACAATGATGTTCCCATAAAGGGTCTTGGGTTTTGCATTGGAAAAGATGTAAGAGCAGAATTTGTTTGCCTGATCCTTGAATGCAGGTTGCAGTTGGCTTTTTTGGACATCTTCAAGATGGGCTAAGAGTGACACATCATTTGTTGGACATTGAAAAGTAAAACACTTCCGTTTTGGAAAGAATTTTCTGATGCACTCTCGTGGAAGGTTGGCTGTTTGAGCTTTGGGGTTGTTACCTAAGGGACAGGAAAATGGATTATATCAAGGCACAGGTCTAAGACAAAGAGTTGATGAAGATGCTTCAGACTGGCAATTGTTATATTTACCTCTTCAGGTATGCTGTCGTAAAGTAGAATGACAGACACAGAATTTCTAAAACTAGAAGTAATTTAGAGAGAGATTACTAGAAATCAGATAGTTCACTTCTTATAAGGATAACGTACTATGGTTTTCAGAGGAGACATTTAAAACACATGCAGAGAAAGCAGATTTGCCCCAAATCTGAATGGGACCTTTCACAGATTCAATATTGAGCTAAGACTAGGTAGAACTCAACAAAGTAATGAGCTAATTATAGATAATATAGAAGGAGAATTATGACTCCCTAAAATGAAGGAGACCCAAGAGGTGAAGGCTAAGAACAGGAAGAAGTTAGGCTTTCAGGTTAATAAAGGAGATGCTTCTTGTTTGAAGCTCACACCTATTCTACCATTACCAACAGAATTACCCGTTGGGAGGAAACTGTCTCAGAAGTCACCCTCAATACTCTTTCTCATCTATATACTCTATATCCAATCCCATAACATCTCCTGAACTCATTGCCTCCTATCCACTTGCACCCCACATGCCCCGGAGCTCAGGACCTCATTACCTTTGACCAGCACTCTTGCAATAGCCTCCTAACTGATCTTCCTCCACCTCCTCCCCTCTCCTACTCATCTTACACCCATTACCAAATTGATAGACTTCGTGAACAAGTCTGATTCTCTTATTGCCTGACCTGAGGAGCTATCTCCAATGCTTCCTCAATGCCTCTGGGACCCAATAAAACATGGCAGATTGCCAATCTGGTTTTAATCCTGCTAGATTCAGTTCACATTGCTCTCCTTCCATCTTCTTTGTCAGTCACATTGACCTTCCTGTTCTGCATGTGTGACATTCAAACTCCCATGTATCTGTTTCTGCCTAGTCTGCCTCTATGCCTAGGCTTCTCCCTGTCACCTTTGCACCTGGACTCTGCAGCTCCCTGCAGCCCTCTGCTGTGACAGTACTTCTTACAGAGACCCCTGGTGATCTCTGCAGTTCTTTAGTCCTGTTTCCCTCCCTTGTTCCCTACCTTTATTCCTCTATACCTTTTATTCACTTACCTGTTTCCCCCAATTAGTATGAAACCTTTTCGAGGGTAGGCGTTGTTGTCCCTGTATGCTGAGCCCATAGTGCAGTCTCTTGGGTACAGTAGATATTTAATAAATGCCTTTTGACTGGAATTGAAGGAACTCATCGTCAAACATGATTTAGAGACGTTGCCAGTGAGATCAGCACCCTGCCTATATGCCGTCAGGGAGTTACCAGCCCACAGTGAAAAGGGTGCATGATTAGAGTTTTGTACAGTTAGATTTATCACCCCTTATGAAGGATTTAGAAGGAGAAAGGCTACTGGAGCAACGACAGGGGTGATTGGGAGCATCTGATGGTCACTCAGAAATCTTTAGGACAAGCAAGATACATTTGGGAGAGACATAGCCAGTGTTTCTCTAGAATTCTCCAGGGGAGAAACTCTCTCCTCACAAGCTCATGAATTTAGAGCTGGGAGATTTTAGAGATCTTGGAGTCCTAAATCCTCCTTCTACAAGGGAGGAAATTGAGGCTCAGGGACATTAAGTGGCTTGTCAAAGGTCGCATAGGCAGTAAGGAGCCAGAGCTGAACTTTGTACCCAGCAGCTTTGACTCCAAGTGTCATTGCCATTTTGATGTACAACATGTCTTCTCAAGGACATAGCCATCTCTCTCTTCCTATGAACCAGGTCTGTGCTGTTTCTAGAGAGGAAGGCTGTGTCCTGGACTGAATGAAATAGCCCTGAAACTCAAGTCATTCACTTTCATTGAAATTCCATGCTCACCAAACAACTGCAGAACATAAAGGGACATCTATTTTCTTTTGTAAATTCACACAATACAAACACATCACAGAAGTTGGCAAAAATCATTTTTCTCTGGGAATGTCGCCCCTTGGAAAACATCACTAGATGGTGGAAATTCTGGAGTTACAAAAAAGATATTAACTGACCCTCCACAAAGCCATGAGAGCCTTATGGCATTCAGCCTGCATTTCTATATGGGATTCAAAAGAATAATCCCTGGGAATAAACATCTAAGTTTCAAAGAAAAGGAAAAACACTTGGTGCCATTTGTCCCTGTAGTGCCCAGGGCCATCCCTGTACACAGACTTCATTCCTAATAAATTACCTTTATTAAGTTTCAAAGCATTTTCCAGGTACTCATCTGGGGTGATGGGGTGGCCATCTAGCTTAAGCTCCAGGGTGAAATCCCGCACAGCCCACACAAAGTCTGGGAAGAAGCTCACAAACTCTGCTGAGTCTTCTTCTCCAATAGCATCAGGTGAGGACTTGACCTTGATTAGCTCAGTCAGTTCTGTCACATGTCTAATATCATGGCTTAGGAAAAGGAAACACCCACCAGCTTCATGAGTTCCTAGTTCTACTTGTGGGACCTTCCCTTCCCTTCCCTACCCTACACTGAACCTTAGAAATTCTCTCCCTCACCTTCCCTTCAGTACTCATGGGATTTCTGTCACAGATATAAAAGGGAAAAGAAAGACATTTTGGGGGGAGTTCCTGATTAACCTGATGTGTTCTTCAAACCACATTGTGAGACTCCAGTTGTCATCATGGGTCCTGATTGGTATAATATTAGAACAGAAGAAATGGTATAAAACTAACATTTATTAAGGACTTACTGTGTATTTATAGGTATTGCTCTAAATGCTTGGTATACAAATAAGGACAAAAATGTGGTCCCTGTTCTCAAGGATGATACATTTTAATATAGGGGATGAGAGAAAATAACCTCTTCGAAAAGACAGGATGAGATGGAATCAAAGGTAGATGTAGAAGAGTTTGCTTGGCAAGGAGAGGGGCCACCTCTTCATGTGAGGTGCGGTGAAAGATGCATTGTAGAGGGAGACATATGAGTGATGTGAAATGAAGCAGAGGGGAAAAGAGGCTTGGCTGTCATAAGCAGTGGGAAAGATGGAATGATCAAGCCACTTCAGCGTTCATGAACACAGAAGCAGAGTATAATGCAAGGTCAATCCAGGTTCAAGGCTTCATTTGTGGGTCTGTTCCCAGGCTGTCATGTGAGAATGAGTCAATCTAGTTTGAGGACATTGACCCTATGAAGCATGGTCACCTAGTGATGGGTATTTCTGGGCAAAGTAACTCAAGATGACAGCTCCTTAAGTGTGAAGAGCTTGTCATCTGTTCTGGCGAGAGAGCAACTGCATTGAGCATGTTGTGGATGTTCTGAAGTTCTGAAAGGATACTGCATTTATTCAAAGGCCTGGTGGTTGATGGTGCTCATGCTGTTGTAGACAAAAGTGCTGCTGAGCAGGATGGCTAGGGCAAAGATCCAGGAGTCATTCTGGGAGTCATCCTAGAAGACAGATCATGTCAGTGGGCCTATGATTCCACCCTCCATCCATGATACTGTATGACTCTTAGGGTCAGTGGTCAGTCCCACTGGAGTCAGCAGACACTGATATGTTCAGGATTTGGTGCTTTAGGGTTGAGGTTGGAGGTTGTAGTTTAAATCATTGTCTGGAATCTATGCCAAAAAGATTATTCATCTATCTATTCATTTTTCTATCCATTTGTCTGTCTGTCTGTCTGTCTATCTGTCTACATTTTATTAGTTCTGCTTTCTAATTTAACAAATCAAAGATCAAGGCTGGTAAATCTGGACCCTATTTTTGCATTCAGGTTCTCCAAACAGGCAAGACACCCAAGGGAGACAGAGGAGGTAGCCTGTACAAACCTTGATTTCTGCTTTCCTTGAGACTTAGGTAGAGATAGCCCAAGGCTTCGAATTCAGGATTGCTCTACCTGTTGAAATAACAATGCCACCCAGACAATACAACCACCTGTTTATCTGTGAATATATAACTCTTTGTTATCTGGACACCATTTTGACCTGAATTCCAGATGAACAAGTGAGGAGAACTGAAGGAAGTGTGAAGCACCTGCGAGAGACCCCCAGCAGTTACTTGTGTTCTAAACCATAGTGAGTGAGTGTATGTGCATGTGTGTGTGTATGTGTGTGTGTGTGTGTGTGTGTGTGTGTTTGTAGAGGTTTTGAGTTTCCAGATGGCTCACAAAGACGTGTGATGAATATCTGTAATGTTTATATTTTTCTGTTTTCCATGAACTCTAGGACCATCATAGGCAAGATGAGATGACAAACATAGGCTGGGAAGGCCCATTGTCCTCTCTGTTCTCAGGGTGTGGATACAATGAACTAAAGAAGGTTGGGTGATACAAAAATAGAATTCATGCAGTCATTGTTGAAGTTTGGAAATGGGGGGATTTCTTTCCCAGCAGGTTAGGGATATAAGACAAGATAGTGACAAGCAAGGAATTACCAAGGGGAAGTGACATGAAAGAAGTCCCTGGTTCCAGAGGGGATTTCTTCAATCTTCTCAAAAGATTTTTTTCTTTGCCCAGAGAATGCCATGACTATGAATCTTTCCATTTTCTACCAGTTGCTTGGACTCCAGGGACCATCATGCCCATCATGCCTCCCCCAGGATCAGATGATCTCCTGAAATCTCATCACCATACTAGTCAACTGAAGTTTCCATTCTCAGTACCTTCTCACCTCCTCAGTTTCCTCTCCCCTCTGATTGCAGGTCTGGAGGGTGCAGCAGTAAATGCCTTCCTAAGCCTTCTTTTAGAGTGGGCTCAGATCAGATCTTTTCAGGTAACTCTTCCTTTTCTATCAATAGCTCTGCTTGATTTTGACTCCATGCAATATCATGCCCCTGTACCAGATCTTCCCTTGTCTTCTCCCCCACGTTGTTACCCTTTTGTTTTTCTCCATTAATTTGTAACCTCTTTGAGAGTAGGGATTCTATTTCTTTTTCTTTTCTGTAGACTCAGCACCCCACAGAAACATATCACAAGAATCCTTTGGCTGTAGGCTTTTGTACCCACACAGAGGCCTGCAGGTGTAAGAGGTCATTCCTTGTTAGATCAGGCAGAGTCAGAGAGGGGAATTGAGTGAGCAGAATGTCTCTGATTAATTTACCTTTTCCACATCTCCAAGGCCTTCAGTGTCAAGCAGAAGTAAGGTATGGTCAGGTTTTCTGGGGTGAGGGACACACCACATCCAGATGCCCTTTGTGTGAGACTGCACAATGGAGCCAAGGGAGAAGCCTGCAAGGGAAGGGGGAGACATGAGGGCCCAATGGAGGCAGGAAGCCCAGAGGCTGTAAGAGCCAAACTCCTAGGTCCTAAAGGGAGAAGATGGGAAGCTCCTCAGTGGGGACAGAATAAGAACAAGGATCATAACTAGCATTTATCTATCACGTTTTATGTGTGTCCTATCCTGCTGTCTTCACAGTAATGCTGGGAACTAGGTGTTTCTCTTATCTCCATTTCACAGAGAAGGAAATTGAGGCTGGGGGAGGTAAATAACTAGGTCTGGGTCACACAGCCAGTGGGCAGCTGAGGCAGCTTTCACACTCAGGTCTTCCTGGCTCCCAGTCCCACATTATCCCACAACAGCAGCTGGGGACAGAGGGTTGCACGCATTCAGTTCTCCCAGAGCACTGTGAGATTAGTCTGATGGGCTAAGATTTATGGTAAAGGTGGCAAACAAGATCAGTGAGAGCTTCAGGTGTGCCTGGAGACATCACCTTTCTCCCCACTAGCAGCCACACACAAGGCTGCAGAAAGTTTAGACCAACTCCAGATACCTGAACTTAGAGAAGAGCAGCCCAGAGGAGAGCATTGTGGGAGTGTTGGCAGAGAGCAAGGAAGGGCACAGGAGAGCTGTGAGACCCTGGGCAAGTCACTAAATCTCTGGGTCCCCCCCCTATCCAGCCCCCAGGAACCTTTCTAAGACCTGAAGTGACAGGGGTGGAGCTGATCTATATGAGAAGCCAAAGTGTCTACTCAGCAAGAGCCACAGGCCAGTTACTCTCTCTCTCTCTCTCTGTCTCTCTCTCTGTCTCTCTCTCTCTGTCTCTCTGTCTCTCTGTCTCTCTGTTTCTCTGTCTCTCTCTCTCACAGACACATACACACACACACACACACACACACACACACACACACACCAGCAGAGATGAGTCCTTTGAATCAAGTTAGTTTCCATTTCATTGTGATTGTCAGTTGTATATAAAAACAGTTGTTACATGAACTTGCAAAATATTTCTATAATGAAGGATAAAAAAAAGAAAGTGGCTTCTATTAAATGCCTACTTCGTGCCAGACACAGTGCTAAGCACTTCATAAATTTGTGAACTTCTCATTTGATCCTCACAAGAACTTTGAACCAACTTTGTTATTATTATACCCATTTTAAGGTTGAGGAAACGGAGGAAACTCAGATCAAGTCACTTGTTCAGACACATGGCTAGCCTATGTCTGAGTCCAGAATTGGTCTTCCATCTTCCGGACTCTAGGTCCAGCATTCAATCTACTTTTTGGACTTGTCCGGAATGCCCATGGACCCTACATCTACACAAATTGATTCCTTCTTCTTGTTGAAGAAGATGAAATTTATGAAAATCATCTTTCACCTCATTATTTTATTTTTGGTAGGCATTTGTTCCCTGCTATTTGTTTTATTACTATTATTTGTTATGTTTTCAAATGTTTTTATTTGAAGTCTATGTTTCTATTCGTTGGGTGACCGGTTTTACTTGGACATTTGCCAACAGCAAAGTAGGAGTGAGCCTAGGAGCACCTTGTATATATACATTTTTGTTATATCAGTGTGTGTGTAAACCACCAGAGGTACCCAGCTATTGTTTGTTTGGCCCCTTACAAAGGAATACTGGTGTGGGAATGCCTACTCACTGTGTGGAGGAACCACTGAAAGGTCTTTACATACATCGTGAGACCTAGTTGAATGTGAGGTACTGCGAGAGTTTTCAAGAGACAAAACAATGCAATTCATGCTCTAGCAGACAGCCCTGAGAGTAGGGAAATTTGTCAGATTTCCAGAGAGAAATCCAGGAAGTGGAAAGCCAGCCGGGATGGTCCTTGATCAAGGGTCACGTATATATTTCTCTTAATTCATGTGTAGAATCATGGAACCAGGACTTTTTCTTAATTCAGAGTGAAATGAGATCAGTCATCTCCACTAACAGCATGAACAGTTGTTGACCAATGGCCACATTTGGACAAGTAAACCCAGAATGCCTGTGAACAGCAGCATGACCCAGACTATTAGTCCTCCTGCCATTGTGGCCCAGAAGTCTAAACTCCAGGAATGCAGCTCTCACCCTGTAGAGAACAGGCTCGCCATTCTTACTGCTCCTAAGAAAGCTGCTGCCTCCCACTGAACTGGAAATACAGTCTCAATGAATTTGTTAGCCATGGTGAACAGAAGTCAAAATATGCCAGGAAGATCAATTCACCACCTCCATTTTGATCATCCCCTCCCCTCAGACCTTGATGGAGATGGCTCAGATCGCAAATCCGCTATGAGGAAGAGCACCCTCAGCCTTTAACCTCAATAAACAGTATTGCTCCCAGCCTGGCCCCTGCAGCCATTATTCTGGGGAATATCTCCATTAGGGAAAGTTTCAATCATCCCTGCTAACACCACGAGTAGTTAAACAATCATCGCTTATTTGCAGCAAGTAAGTCTGAAAGCCCTGAAAACAACAGCATCCTCTTCAATCTGCCTGCCCTGGGCAGCCTGCAAGTGCTGAAGCCTGCATTTCTTCAATAGCCACAGCAAGTTAAGATCCACAAAATAATGTTCTTCTCATCCAAATCCTTAGAACTGGCCAATGGTTCTTCATGCATGGTTTTGATCAATGGAAAAGATGAAAAAGAAGATGTATTATTCTCTGATTTCCTTCTCAACCCTTAGGACCAATGAGCTGTTATACATGACTTGAAGCTGAAAACTTCTCTGTGTGTTAAATCGTCACTAGACTTTGAACTTCTTGAGAGTTGGGGCTATCTTGATTTTGTATTGGCATTATCAATGGCATTTAGTACTTAACAAATGCATTCCTTCATTAAGGAGAAGAAAGGGAGGTGAGGAGATTCTAAAGGAAAGTTGTTAATATTGTTCAGGGTTCTCTTTGCATCAAATTGGGTCGATTCCCAATACATTTCAGTGCATAAGCCACAATGTGCAGAAATAGTGCAGAAAGCCCTGATTCTAGAACAGCAGGACCTGGGTTCTAATCTTGCCTCTGTTGTTTACTACCTGTATAACACTGGGCAAATCTCTATGCCTCTTTGGTAGTGTGTTAAGGGTGTTTTGGGAGGATATGCACCTCTTGTGTGAGAGCTTGCTGAGACATTTCCAGGACTGCTTCTCCACCTTTGGTATCCACCTGCCACCCAATTCTCAACGGTAGCTCCAAAAAGCCTTTGAATGCATAGCAGTCAAGTGAAATGCTCTCAGCAGACTGGTTAAACCAGGTGCAGGGTGACTGAGAGGCCTCAAATCTGTCAGTAAGTTGAGGGGATATCTACTCCAGGCATGTGAGACTTCCCAGGAGGAATGGGTAAAGGAAAAAAATGTGTTCCAAAGGCCATGAAGGCAACTGAAGCTGGTGCTGTGGAGCTCTTATCGCTTGGTCAGACATCAGAGATGCCAAGGTCAGCCAGTGCATGCCAGCCCATTGCCAGTCATCCTGTCTTGTCATTTGACCAAGATGACTCTGGAAGAAAGAGTGAGGCTGATGATTGCATACAACTTAAGGCCAATTCATGCCCCAGTCAAGAGTTCACTCATCCTTCAAAAACGAAGCATGTAAAACAAGCAAGAAAAAAGAGGGAGGTTGAATTAGATGTCCTCCATGGTCCCTCCTAGCTCTGTGTTGATGATCTAATAGGAACAATCAGTATGATGAAAATGTTTCAGTTTGTCATCTGGCTGCTCTGATTAATCACAGGGCTAACTGCCAACAATACTCTCAGACCAATATAATGAACAGTAGAGGCAATAATCTTGAAAAAACTCATGACTAGCAGTAGGTAAGATAGACAGCCATTAGGAGACTAGCAGCCAAGGGGCAGCAACCAGAGACAGGATACTTCAGTTTTTAAATAAATGCCCACATTTTTTGTGCTAGAGCATTTGGGTGTCCGAGTCATGAAAATATTTGTTGTGGGGTATTTTAATTCACAAGAATTACAGTGTAAGATCTAGGTCTTTTGTGGACACTCTGGTACCTGACTCAGTCTCTCCTGCCTGGAAAGCTCCCCTCCTCACCTCTGCCTTTTGGCTTTCCTGTTTGCCTTCAATTCACAGTAAACTTAAGTGAGAAACTTTTCTTGCTCCCTTCACTACTAGTGCCTCTCCTCTAATGATCATCTCCAATGTATCTTCTATAGATCTCATCTGTACACAGTTCTTTCCATGTTGTCTCCCCTTTAGACTGTGCGCTCCTTGAGTGCAGCGATTTAATTTTCCTTTCTTTGTCTCCTCAGCACTTAGTAGTATTTCTAGTACATAGTAAGCATTTAATAAATGCTTGTGGACTGATTAGAAGGCAACAGTAAACCAGGGGCCAACTTTTAAACCTGCCCTAGGTCTGAGACATGCCTTGTAGCAACACTAAGCCTGTGGCAGAGGATGCTCCAAAATTAGACTCCTCATGGCCAGGCCTCCACTTACCTGTATTCTTTCCTGCCAGCCTGTTCATCAGGTAGGATTTTCCAGTACGGTAGATGCCAACAATAGCCACCACCACCACTGGCTTGGTAATGGAAGTCAGAATCTGTAGGGCTTCCTGGTTTACTGTCAGCTCTCCATCCCTGTTTTCTACCAGACATGTGGGGGCCTCCATGGGCACTGCTGATGCCATGGTCACCTGTAAAGGCAGAGGAGTCCCTTAGACAGAAATCAAGACACAGAATTCACTCAATCCTCATTTTAGACTGCGTAGGGGAGTCAGATATTCGTGACAGCAGAAGATGATGCTCTCTGCTTGTGGAATTCTATTTCTAGGAACACAGAAGTAGCAGCTAGTGATGATGATGATGGCCATGATAACAATTACCTTTATCTAGTGCTTTAAGAGCTACAAAGCACCCTACAAATATTATCTTACCCTCGTGAGGAGCCTGGAAGGTAAGAGCAAGGATTCTTTCCATCTTACAGATGAGGAAACTGAGGCAGATTGTTTCTGGTTTTAAACTCTTCTCTGCACCAGTGATCTGCCTTGATCATCTCATCATTCTTGATCCCTAGGGCTGTCACCTAGGGGAAAATATTCTCATTGTTTGAAAGTCCCAGCCTGCAAGTTTCTGCCTTGTACAGTAATCATGTCCATTTGCATTATGTTGTTCCAGGTCCACCTTGGCCGTGACCATGAGTTTGTGTGAGGGAGGTTTAATATGGGACAGTGTCTGGAACAAATACTTTGAGATAGGGTTTTTTTTTTCTGTTAGTGTCTAGCACTAGTCCCGTTTTAGTGTTGCCTGAGTGACTTTGGGGTGATTTCTGTCAGTCCCTCCCTTTCCCCACCCCGCCCTCAACTTTCTGATTACTGCTTCAATTTTTATTTCCTGACTCCTTATTTTTCCTCTGAATCTCTGGACTCCAGGGCACTCTTCCATTGCCTGTGGCATAGCACTCTCTCTAACCACTGACATTATTCTCAGTGGATAGAAAGTTGGTTTGGGAGTTGAGAAGACACAAATTAAATGCTGTCTCTGTCACAACCCAATTGTGTAACCCTAGGTAAATTATATTACTTGCAAATGGTACATGGATCTAATACTTTAAATCACATAACAGATGTATGTCCATATTGGTAAAAGGAGTTTCATCCTTAGGAGATTATTACACTAAAGAAACCTTAGGTCTAGACCAAAAATATTCATCGGTGAAAGGCACCCCTTTCCAGATAGAGAACAGGGATCCCAGACTCTATCCGCATGACAAGAATCCAGAATTAGCCACTTAGTGACTGCTCAGACAATGACTGAGACTCTGACCGCCTTCAGTTCCTCCAAGGGATGGCTCTGGGGTTCTGGGAGGGTACAAATAGACCCCATGCCCCAAGCCTGAGTTGAAGCTAATCCTTACAGAAATAGCAGAATTGTAAAGAATTTTACAGTCCTTTCTGGGACTGTATATGAGGGAGCCAGTATATAAGGCCAGGAGTGCAAAGAGTCCCCTTCCCTGCCTCTCAGGGTCACTAGGGATGTTTTTGCCCTGGTTTGTAGATATTTTCCCTGGGTTTCTGGTTCAATGTAGATTAGCCTATGGATCTTTACTGCTGTGTCGTACCTGGAGGGCAGGCTGCCCCTTGTATCAAGCCTGACCTCATAAGACATAATGCCTTTTAGATAATGTGGAGCAGTTCAAGAAAGCTTTCCCCATTTCTCCTAGATTTGAAAAAGCCAGCATCTGAGTATTCTGGGTCAGGAGAGTACAAGGAAACGTGAGAAGGTTGTTCCATCCCCTAACATGGGACTTGTTGAGGCCATGTGGCAAGTTGGCTATAGGGCTGGACCTGCAGTCAGGAGGAGCTGTGCTCCCATCCTGTCAGCCACATCCCGGCTGGGTCATCATGGACTTGATGTCCCTGCACCTCAGGTTCTTCATCTGTGCAATGGGCACAATGGCAAAGTGTCTATTTCAATGGGCTGTTGTGTGGCTTAAATGAGATACTTTCTCTAAAGCACTTAGTGAGCCTTAGAGGGTAATTCAGATGCCACCTAGTGTTACTCATCTTTGAGCTTTTCCTACTCATTTTTTAAGGTTTAGCTTGGACTGCTTTTAATAAATTAGCTCGATGAACTCTTTGCCTCTTGGATCACTGTCTCGTTGTGGTGGTAGTGACCACCAGTGGCTAGCAACAGATGATCTGCTGGAGAAGGAAATGGTAAACCAGTCTAGTGCCCTTGGAAGGAAACCCTATTTACACCTGGTCTATGGAGTCATGAAGAGTCGGACACGAATGTCTGACTCAACAACAATGCTTTCTCAACCAGCAATTCCCCCATGTAGAATCCAACCTTTGTTGGAACCCAGTCCTGGCAATCCTCTAGCCTTCTCCTAGCAGCCTGCAGAACGGCAGTGGGCCACAGAGCCCAAGGGGACACAGAGAAAGGGCTGTCCCTGCTGCCCATGCCCCATTCTCCACCTAGGAAGGAACAGGGCCATCCCCAGAGAGGTCCATCCAGGACTGAGGGTAAAGAGGATGTGTTACACTCCCCCTGCACCTGTCTCCGAACTGACAGCTACAGCACACACACACACCTCCAAGAACTCTGGGAAGTCTCACTGCCCTCTTCCTGAGCAGTACAAGTCCAGGCTGATGTAGACTCAGGGCCCTTTGAAAACTATACATTGTCTTCTCCTGGCAAGAACAAATGCCCATACCACTGAGACTGCCTAAGTGACAGAGGACCAGGCCCTATGTGCTTGAAATCCAGTTCAAGTGTGGCTTCCACTCCACTAGGCTGAGAATCATTGATTCCACATCTATAGGAGTCCCAAGAAATCATATGGTCCCATCCCCTGCCTGCACACACGTATCATTTCATCTCCACTTTTGCTGATGAGAAAACTGTGGCTCACAGAGGTTAAAGGAGTTAGTCTGGATCACACAACTAGGAGAAATAGGGCTGGCATTGGAAGCCAGGTCTCCCATATCATGCCTTCATCCATTTTCCTTTAACCTTGTCCTGTTCTGTCTTCTCAGGAATGGCACCTGTGGAATGGGCCTGTCCACCTCAGAACTTCCAACTGCCTTAAGGGGGATGAATTATAATGTCTCCAGAACACAAAGCCAGGGTCCACTGTCAGACTTCTGAATAAGAAGCTAAGGCCAGAGGAAGCTGTTTGGATAAATCAATGCCAAGCAAACATGTATTATTCAAGCTGTCCCCATGTCCCCTCTTACTGGCTTTTAATCCTGAGACAAACTTTCAAACTCCAGGGAAAAGATACAAGGAAGATAAGAGAAAACTTAGAAATGAACCTTACCTCTTTCAGGAGGCTTCAAATCAAGCTGTTCACAAATGTTCTTATAAATCTCCTCTTTCTCTCAGCTCTTCTCTTATTTGCTCTTCTGTCTTCTTTCCTCTCTTTGTTGCTTCTCAAACTGCTTCTATTATTTATGACCAAAGGAAAGGGTGGGACAAGGGAAATTGAAAGCAAAAGCAAATCTTTCTGTTCCTAATTCCCCATGTTTTGAATGGGAGACTAAAGTGTACATCTGGGTGTTTTGTTTGAGAAATTCAGCAAATGTCTAATTATTCACCAGATAATAGTACTTCAAGAAAAACATTTTCTAATGCCAACCTCAGAAACAGCCTTTGTGACCTTTGTACTTCCCAGGATAAAGAGAGAGCCCAGGATCTCACAGCACAGATTCATCAGGTTAAAGGAATGTTAACATATTAAAACCTCTTATCGCTGGCATTTATTTTAATGCCATGTGTTGCAGACCAAAGGCAGCTATGTGGCACAATGGATAGAGTGCCAGGTTTAGAGTCAGGAAGACTCATTTTTGTGAGTTCAGATATGGCCAGATCTGCTAGCTGCATGATCCAGGGCAAGTCTCCTAACCCTGCTTGCCTCAATTTCATCATCTGTAAAATGAGCTAAAGAATGAAAGGGCAAATCACTTCAATATCTTTGCCCAGAAAATCCCATAGGGATTCAGAAAGAGCCAGACACGACTGAGACAACTGAACAATAACAAAAAGTCACAAGGAAAGCCAGAGATATTTAAAGCAAGGATTTCTTCTCCATTGGATCGTTTCTCTTCTTATATTAGTTGCATTGATTTCATTATGTATAAAAGCATTTTAATTTCATACAGTCAAATTATTCCTTATACCCTTTATAATCACTGTGACCCACC
>JAQQSU010004354.1:0-14101 GCA_028627135.1 Pseudochirops cupreus
AAACATTTTAAGCACTTAAAAAAAATAAATTTTATCTCATTTGATCCTCAAAACAACCTTGTGAAATGGGTGTTATCATCCTTATTATGTAGTTGAGGAAGCAGGTTAAATGACTTGCCCGGGATCATGCAGCTAATAAGTATTTGAGGCTGGACTTAAACTCCGATCTTCCTGACTCCAGGGCCAGAGCTCTATTCACTGTGCCACTACTGTGCCTCTATGGGTCACCCCACCCCACTTACAGCAAGTAACAAAATGCCCTATACCTTGATATCTATCTCATAAGAGTACATCTATTGAATTAATCAATTAATTTGAACCATTAAACTAAGCCCAAACAACCCAGTAAATCAAACTAGGGAGGAATAAAATACTTCAGGACATTGGGAGAAATGAAAGGGAACTATATAGAAGTATATTGGGATTGGCTGAGAAGATTCAATCATGTCCTATTGGGGCTTGGATGCCAGATCATCAAATGATGTTTGAGTGACAGACAAGCCTATGGAAGACTTAGGAGAGTTGGAAGGATGGGGAGAAAAGCTGTAAGTTAGCCCTTTGCCACATGTGCTATGTAAGCTTGAGCCCAATTTTGCCTCAATTCTGTGTGAATTTTGGGAAAGGATGCTCCTGGCTGTGGGATGTTTTGTAATAACCATTCTTACTGAACCATATTAATAAATATCTATTTTGAAGAGCTAATGAAGTCTCTGAGTCTTACTGGATAACTGATACTAACTGAAAATTAGTTGGGGGCTCATGGACAGGCATTAGAAAGGAACCCCAAACTCCTTAGGGTTATCCCTAGAATCTTGAAAAGAAATAGTCAGTCATCTTCTGGTGACCCAGCCTGTCAGTGAGAGTGGAATTTGGGAGCCTGAGCCTAGAACCTTATATTATCCTCCCTCCCTCTTTCCCTTTGTTCATTCATTCCTACTTCCTTCCTTCATTCCTTCTTTCCTTCCTTCCTTCCTTCCTTCCTTCCTTCCTTCCTTTCTCCTTTCTTTTCTTCTTCCCTTCCTTCCTCTCTTCCTTCCTCCCTTCTTTCTTCCTTTCCTTCCTTCCTTTCTTCCTTCCTTCCTTCCTTTCTCCTTTCTTTTCTTCTTCCCTTCCTTCCTTTCTTCCTTCCTCCCTTCTTTCTTCCTTTCCTTCCTTCCTTTCCTTCCTTCCTTCCTTCCTTCCTTCCTTCCTTCCTTCCTTCCTTTCTTCTTTCCTTACTTCCTTTATTAATACAAGTATTTCCTAAAGTTCTACTATGAATCCAGCACTGTGCTGGACCCTAAGGAGGACAAAGAAAGAGTGTAACTTAGTCTTTGTCCCTTAGAAGTAGATTAGTAAAGAATATATAGGAAACAGGAATATAATACATAGGAAATAGCAACAGTGCAAGATAGCATGGTGATAATCAGAAATTTTTCCTGTGTATCCTTCAAATATGGGAATGAATTGTCTGTTGCTATGGTTGTGGTTTGGTCATTTTAGTCGTGTCTGCCCTTTGAGACATCATTTGAGGTTTTCTCGGCATTTCTTACCATTTTCTTCTCCAACTCATTTTAAAAATTCATTTTATTTTATTTTGTCCAGCTCATTTTGCACATGAGAAAACTGAGGCAAACAAAGTTTCATTCATTCTGTGAAACTGAAGTTTTTGGTACTGGTTCTGGCCATTGCAATGACTTTATCCTAGATATTTTAAAACTACCACTGACAAAATTTTCTCACTTAAATATTTTAAATGGTTGTTTTTATTATTTTACATGTCTTATTTTTTATTGTTCTAATTTGTTTTGAACTCCTATCACAATACACTCCAGTACTGGCCAAGACATAGAGTGGCAGCTCAGTAGAATAGAATAGGTACACAATACAAAATAATAAATGACTAGTAATCTAGTATTGGATAAACCTAAAGATGTAAGCTTTGGGGGCAAGAACTCACTATTTGAAAAAAAATTTCCAGGAAAACTAGAAAGCAGTTTGGCAGAAGCCAGGCATAGATACCATATACCAAGATGAAGTCAAAATGAATACATGATTTAGACATAAAGGGGGCTATCATAAGCAAAGTAGGCAAGCCTGGAAAATTTTATCTCTGAGATCTATGGATAAGTGAATGGATAGTTTTGATTGCAAGCAATTAAAAAGGTTTTGTGCAAACAAAACCAATGCAGTCAAAATTAAAACAAAAGCAGGAAACTAGGGGGAAATTTTATAGCAAGTTTCTCCAATAAAGTCCTCATTTCTCAAACATATAGGAACCTGAGCCAAATTTATAAAAATAAGAGTCATTCCCCAACTGATAAATGGTCAAAGGATATAAATAGGCAGTTTTCAGATGAAGAAATCAAAGTTATCAATGGTCAAATGAAAAAGTGCTCCAAATTGCTATTGATTAGAGAAATGCAAATCAAAACAACCATGAAGTGCCACCTCACACCTATCAGTTTAGCTAAAATGACAGAAAAGGGAAATGACAAATGTTGGAGGGGATGTGGAAAAATAAATGCATTGTTAGTGGAATTGTGAACTGATCCAACCATACTGAAGAGTTAATTTGGAACTATGCCTAAAGGGCTATAAAACTGTGTTTACCCATTAACTCAGCAATACCACTATTAGCTCTGCACCCTAAAGAGATGAAAGGAAAAGGACTTATAAGTAAAAAGTATTTATAGCAGCTCTTTTTGTGATAGCAAAGAATTAGAAATTGAGAGGATAGCCATCAATTAAGGAGTGGCTGAACAAGTTGAGATATATGATTGTGATGGAATATTATTGTGCCATAAGAAATGATGAGCAGGGTACTTTCAGAAAAACCTCGAAGACTTACATGAACTGATATGAAGTGAAATAAGCAGAACCAGGAGCACATTGTACATAGTAATAGCAATATTGTATGATTATCAGCTGTGAATGACTTAGCTATTCTCATCAATACAAAGATCCAAGACAACTCTGAAGAAATTATGATGAAAAATGCTTTGCATTCCCAGAGAAAGAACTGATGGAGTCTAAATGTAGATTGAAGCATACTTTTTTATTATTATTATTATTATTATTGGGGATTTTGTTGTTGTTGTTTCGTGTTTTCTTTTACAACAGGATCGATATGGAAATGTTTTGCATGACTGAACAAATATAAACTATATCAAATTCCTACTCTTCTCAGAGGGGGAGAGAAGGAAGGGAGGTAGGCAGAGAATACAAAACTCAAGAAAAGCTTAATGACTGTTCACATTTTTTGCTTACGTACAATTGAGAAAATAAAATAAAAATTAAATATTAAAGATGATGAGGTTGTTTTAAAAAAAACCTGAGAAGACTTACATGAATTGATGCAAAGTAAAGTAAGAAGAACCAGAAGATCATTGTACACAGTAACAATATTATAACAATGTTCTACTGTGAAAGATTTAGCTACTCTGATCAGTACAATGATCCCAGACAACTCTGAAGGACTCATGATGAAAAATGCTATCCACCTCTAGAGAGAGAACTGATGAACTCTGCAAATTAAAGTACATATTTTCCACTTTATTTTTTTAATTTTCTTTATTTTTCTTGCTTTTTAGCAACATGGATAATGTGGAAATATGTTTTGCATGATTTCACATGTATAATTGATATATTGCTTGCCTTCTGAATGGGTGAGGAGGGGCTGAAGAGAGGAAGGGAATTTGGAACTCAAGGTTTTTTGTAAATATTCAAAATAAATAATAAAATTTTAAAAATAAACTATCACAGTTTTTAAAGGTTGTGTTGAGATTTTTTTTTTTATTGTAAAAGGTCCTCACAATGACAGATAGAATTCTTTTTCTGTATTCTGCTGTGTATATGAAAATATGCCTTTCTTTCTTTTGGTCTTTTAGTTCTGAATTTATTTCAATTCAAAAATGAATTATAAAAGTTCCTGGGGCAGCTAGATGGCACAGTAGATAGAGCACCAGTCCAGGAGTTGGAGGACCTGAGTTCAAATCCAGACTCAGACATTTACTAGCTATGTGACCCTGGGTAAGTCACTTCAACCTGTTTGCCTCAATTAAAAGAACAAGAGGGAAGGGAAGGGGAGAAGAAGGGGGAGGGGGGTGAGAGGGAGAGGAGAGGAGAGGAAAAGGAAAAAGAAATGAAAAGAAAATTCCCTTCGAAAAATTCTGAGATCTTGGTACCAAAAGTTAGGATAGGGTAGGAACTTGAGTGGACTCTTCAGGCTATTGCAGATATTATGGACTTTGCCCCTTGGCTCAGCCACTCAATAATTGACCATATTGCAAGGACAGCAAATATGCAACAAAACAAATTCTGTTATAGTAATGTCCCAATTCAGAAGAATTTGGAGGAAAGTGCTGACTTGGAGTCAAATAACCAGAATTTGAATCAAATAACCAGAATCAGCTGTTTGTTATCTGCATAACCCTAAGCACCTCCCTTAATTGATGTAGCCCTCTTCCTCATGTGCAAATGAAAGGGTTGGACTAGATGGCTTTTAATATCCTTTGCAGCTTTAAATCTGTGATAAAAATGGTTTTGTCCCAGAATTTGTGCTTATCAAATATTGCTGATAATAACTGGGTTATTATCAGAAGGTTAAACATCTTCTAACTATACAAAGATTCATAACAAGGTTTTACCTGAGTCATAAAATGTCCTACAGATCATGGGAGATGGGCTCTGAGCTTTGCTTTCTTAACAAGTCCATACACAGGCCCCCAGAATAGACCTTCATTTGGCCGAGCCACTTCAAGTTCACAGGTCCCCCAAAGGATCAGAGCTGCTTCCTTCTTTGGATCTAAGCAAAACTCTTTGTTCTCCTTTTGTGAACCAGAGAATGGTGGTGAAGTTAGGGTTCACTTGAGGCCGTGATGGGGGAGGAGTGGAGGGAAGGAATACTCAGAACCCATCTCTTTCGAGAATTTCTTTGCTTTCTGTTTTCATTTCTAATCCATATCTCCATTGTGTTTTTTGTTTTAAAAGGAATGGAAAGGGTTGAGGGTTACAAAGACAGATCTTCACCACACCCCCACCTTGTAATTACCAAATTAACACGTTTTAATGGGCAAAGCCCTCCAGCAGCCTGCTGTGATTAATGCGCAAGTCCAATTAGTTGCAGAGTTTTTCCCTGTAATTTTAACCCACTTAAATAGCTTGAGAGTCTGTGGTGTCTCTGGGGTGAACCTCCCCCACACAAGCTCACTCCCCCATGATTTAACAGAATCTCTAGCGCTTAATTAAAGAGACAGCTTGGCTGCCTCACCCCATTGGTGTCTCATTGTACTGCATCAAAGGGGACACAGCTCCCCTAAGTAGGCAGGAAGATAGAAAAAGGATCCCAAAATGCATTCATTCATTCATTCCACAATTTTCAATTCCAAGTTCAACTCAAGTGCTATTTCCTACTCTCTCCCATTGTTAGGGTTTTCCTGCCTCCTGAAATGACTATATTTATTTTTTTATATAATTTTCATTTACTTAACTATGTGCATGTTGATGCCCCTCAGTAGAATATAAGCTTATTTAAGGCAAGGATTGTTCCATTTTTGTCTTTGTGTCACCTGGCCTAGAAAAGCCTGGCACATAGTAGGTTCTTAATAAATGTTGGTTGAATTAAATTAAACTAAGCACCCATTCAGTATACAGCATAATGCTTGGTTTCAAGAGGAACACAAAAGAAATGGAGCATATAGATTCTGCACTCCATGGGCTCACAGTACTGTTAGGGAGACAAAATATCCATTCACAATTTATTAAGCCCTTACTCTATGTAAGATACAATGCCTTTCCTTTCTCTAAGTATTCAAGCTCAAACCCCAAGGCCCTATCACTTGAAATATTAAGATAATAATGTAAGACAATATAAAATTTAGCACCAAAATGAGTATAAATTCTTTGAGGGCAGGGACTTACGTCTCAATGGCCTTTGATTCTCTCCTAGGTCTAACTAAGAGGTTCCCAAAATTGGTGATACCACCCAGTAGGAGGCAGTGTAATGATGGGGGAGGCTGGTAGTAGCCTCAGGTGCAATTGGGGAGCATTGAATAAAAATAAGGAGGCAATGGAAGCATAGGGAAAGAAGAGGAGAGAACAAATTTTTGAAAAACCATTCCTACAAGTTTTATCTCTTGCGTAACAGAGTTAAAGTCATAGTGATTGTGTTATTTTCCAAATAAACACACAAAATGCAAGTTATAACCCATCAGTGGTCAAGTTTGCCACCAGGTCTTAACAAGCAAGTGTTGGCAGGTGAGAGCATGTTGCGGGTTGTCAGGAAGTCCAGTATGAATCAGCAGGAATGACTTGTTTGCAATATGATACAATACATGATGCAACATTATATCAGCAAAATTGCAATACAGGAAAGAAATCACAAATGTACAATAAATTATTAAATTTAAGATGTGTCATTTTTTGAAATGATGCAAATTTCAAAAAAAAAAAGCTGTTAAAGGATTAAAGAAAGTAGATTTCCAAGGGGGTACTGAGTACTTTTTTTTTAAGGGAGTTGTAGACCAAATAAATTTGAGAATCTTTCGTCTATAGTCCATTACTTTAAGCACTTTGACAGGAGTATAAAGTTTTTTGAATTGCATTTAAATTACTATGTCCTCAAGCTCTCTTCAGAGAAAATCCTCCAGAATAAAATAAAGGAAATCAACAGAACTAAGATTTATTCTACTATCTTAGCTCATTCTAGACTATGAACTCTCAGTCCTTATTTTTTCAAATGTACTAGCAATAATCTGTTCCTCCATCCAGAGAGCGACAGCCAGAGATAATCCCTTTACTCCTTCACTAGAGAGGCAGTTTAGCTTTTAAGACTTGTATCCAGAATTAAAAGGCTAAGCTGTCTCACAATAAATAAGAAAATGAAATTTCCCATTAGCCCCGGGGTGACTTTTGGTTCATGAATAACCCATGCTTTTTTTGAGAGGTAGTCTTTGCTAAATTGGACTTAGTGCTTCTGGGCTTAGCATACCCCCTTCTTATAGGATAAGCGTCCCCAGTCAATGTCCTGCCCTAGTGACCCCTGCTACTTTTTTCATTCTTTGCTGACTCCTTGTTCTAAACTGGGTTTACCCTAATCAGCAAACCAGATAGTGATTCTTTTTTGTCCTGGCCAGTCCTAGACTGGAACTGAGTCAGTGCATCAGTGAGAAGGAAGATACAGAGAGAACACCAATTCAGGTTCCAGGTCATTGACAGCCTCTTCCTGAATTGATTATTTCCACTCCTCTTCTGAATTCCCCTATGTCTGTCCAGGGCATCAACATCCTTTCAATAATCCAAGTTAAGCCTCAGCTTCATCCTTGAAGTCTCCCTGCTGTATGGAATGAGTGAAAACTTCTCAGTTTGGGATTGTTAACTTCCCTTTTCCTCCACCATTGCTGCTGTCAATTACTTTCATTTTCCTTTGTCTGGTTTTTCCTTCCTTGCTGGGCCCCTCCTTCTGGCCAGTGGGAGTCAGGGACAGCCCAGGCTCACTCTTCCTCTCTTGCTTTGGGACTCTCCCCTCCCCTTTTCTTCCTGTTCCATTTGGGGAAGAATTTGGTGGTCTGCCTCTCAACCAATGAGAGAGGAGACAGTTGGGAGGGGGGCTGGACTACATTAGAGTATAAATTCTTGCACTGTCTTTTGTAACACACTTCTTCTCCATGATGAGTCATGGGGAAGACTGCCCTCTTCTCCCAGGGAAGAGAATAAACTCATGATCTTATCCTAAGACATCTCTGTGTTTATTTTTTCACTAAATTAAGGATGAGGGTTATTTTTCATCCCAAACACTCCTCATTCAATCAGTTGCAAAATTTTTATTATTTTTACCTCTAGAACATTTGTCCTATATATTTCCTCCTTTTTATTCTTATGGCTATCACCCTAGTTCAAAACTCATCATGTCTCACCTAATCTATTTCAATAACCTCCTAATTGATCTCTCTGCCTCAAGTGTCTCCATTTCAATCTGTCCTACAGTCACAAAGTGATTGTCCTAAAAAGCCTAGGTCTGACCATGTCACTAAAGATATAAATACCTTTCCTCTCTCTGAGTACTTAATGCCAATCCCTGAGGCCCTGTCCCTTCAAATATTAAGATAACAACACAAGACAGTATAAAATTCAGCACCAAAATGAATATAAGCTCTTTGAGGGTAGGAACTGGAATCTCATTGCCCTTTGGATCTCCCCTTTGCCTATTACTCAGCAAATTTCAGTGACTACCAATTACCTCTTGGATCAAATGCAAATTGCTCTGTTTGGAATCTAAAGCCCAATACAACCTGACCCTAACCCACCTTTCCAACCTTATTATATATTATTCCCCTTCATGCATGCTACAGTCTAGTCAAACTGGCCTTTTTCCTATTCCTAACACATCCCATTTCATAATATACTACCTGACACAGAATAGGTGTTTAATAAATATCGATTGATAGTTGACATGCTGTCTTCCATCTCTATGTCTTTGCACAGCACCCCCTGCCCCATTTTCCTGCAATGCTTTACCTCTTTTTCTGTCTTTTTCTTCTCATCAAACATTTCCTGATTCACCTAGAAGCTAGTGCCTTCCCTCCTCAAACTTCTCAGTATTAATTTTGTATATATTTATATATGTACATGTTGTTTTCCCCAAGAGAATATAAACTCCTTGAGGGCAGGAATGGTCCTACTATTATCACCATATCCCCAGTGCTCAACACAATGCCGGATACATAATAGGCATTTAATAAATGTTCTTGGTGGAAATGAAAGCTAACTTAACCAAAGTCCTTCTTCTCCAGAATCCTCACAACGACAAATGGCAGTGTTGTGGTTCCCCGAGGCTGAATTTGAAAAGATCATTAGAAATTAAAGAATGCCTTGGTTGATTAATGCAGCAAACCAAGAACCTCAGAAATAATTACATATGATTTTATCATATTTATTTGGCACTAGCCGTGCGTCCATAATTCCGTGTCTGGGTTTGCATTTGGCAGAGGATGTGGCAGAAGCACGAACCTACAAGCTCCAGTGTAGTGCAGGGCCTTCAAGGTGACATTTACAACCAAGCGTACTAGCACTCTCCCCAGCTTTCTGCAGCCAATGCTATGTGGCATTTTAGTCTTTTTACTCCAATTAAAGTACTACAGATCTAGAGCTAGGAGGGAACACAGGAGGCAACATCTAATATACCTTCCTTGTGCTGCAAATGAGGAAACTGAGGCCTATGCTAAGTGACTCCTTCAAGGTCACACAGGAGGTAAAGACCAGAAGCAGGATTTGAACCTGGTTTCTCATTCAGTAACTGTAAGACCAGGGAATATTGTTATTGTTCAGTCATTTTTTTGTTTTGTTTTGCTTTGGTTTTTGAAGCAATTGGGGTCAAGTGACTTGTCCAGGGTCACACAGCTAAGAAAGTATCTAAGACCAGATTTGCACTCAGGCCTTCCTGATTTCAGGAACAGTGCTCTATCTAATGTATTACCTAACTGCTCCTGTTCAGTCATTTTTCAATAGTGTCCAACTCTTCATGACCCCATTTGGGGTTTCCTTGCCAAAGATCTGGGAGTGGTTTGCCATTTCCTTTTCCAGTTCATTTTACAGATTAGGAAACTGAGGCACACAAGGTTAAGTGACTTACTCAGGGTCACACAACTAGTAAATTCCTAAGGCCAGATTTGAACTCAGGAAGATGAGTCTTTCTGACTTCAGGCCTGGTGTTCTATCCATTGTGCCACTTAGCAGCTCCAGGAAGTATTACTAGTCACCCAATAAATTAAAATACAATGTGATCACCCCTGCTCTCAGGGGTGTATCATACTGGCAGCTGAGATTGATAGAATAGACGGAGGAAAGAAATGAGATTATCATTACACAGACAGAAGCAGCAGAATACCATGGGAAAAGACTTGGATTTTGAGATGGCGTGCCTGACTCTGAACTCCTTCACTGATGCTGCCACTATCTGGGACACTGGACCTTTTCTGAAACTCAGTTTTTTATCTCTAAAATAAGAAAAGTTCATCAGATTTGCAAAACTGACAAAAGATATGAATAGTAAATGTTAGAAGACAGTTACACTAATACTTTCTTGGTAGGATTGTTGTGGATCAGTTCAACCATTCTGTAGAACAATGGCATTGTGGTTGAAAGGTCATTAAACCTTTAGCTCAAGTTATACCACTACTGGGCCCCTAAGGAAGCCAAAGACAGAAGGAAAGATCCCATGTGTACAAAAATATTTGTTGCCACAATTATTGTGGTCCCAAAATGTTGAAAACAAAATGTGTCCCCATTGATAGGGAATAATTGTCATATATGAATGTAATGGAGTATTAATGAACCTTAAGAAATGACAACATAACACCCCTTTGGGCTCTCCTCCTCCACCAACTCACAAAATCTGGGTGTCTCAACTCAAGGTATTCTGTTACTCTGCACTCTTGATACTAGAATTCACACACCTTTCCAACCATGCTTAATTTCTAGTAGTTGAAGAACATAAAGAATTCAAAATAAAATAATTTACTAAAAACAACACATTAGAATCAACAACTTTCCATCATAACTGGGGCACACTCTCCCAAAAATGAATATATCATCAGTGGGAAGCTTAGACATACAAAGAGTTCATAAGTGGAGAGGCAAATATGTACAGAACATAAGTGGCCAAGACAACTTAATACTTCTGTCATTAGTATCCCCAAATGTCTTTTCATAATGCCCTCTCATTGCTCCTCATGAAACACAGAATTTTTTTTCAGGGAAAGTCACTCTTTTGGGCTTCTTGGGCCTGTTCTTGTGTGGAGAATGTGGTTCTGGTGATTGGGAGTAGTCTCTTCTGTTCACAGTCTCAAGTTCAACTTAACTGGCTGTTCTGGTCTGTAAATCCCAGACATAGACAGTGTGATGAGCTTGTAATCCTCTGCTTTTCACTTTAAGAGGTAACACTTTTAAAATGTCTTTTTAAAGGTGATTGCAACCCATTCCTATTAAAAACACTAGAGAGCATAGAAATAAATGGGGTCTCCCTTAAAATTATAAGTAGCATCTAACTAAAACCACCAGCAAGCATTATATGTAATGAGAATAAGCTAGAAGCATTTCCAATAAGACGGGGAGGGAGGAAAGGGGGAATGAAACAAGGATGCTCATTATCACCACTGTTATTCAATATGGTACTAGAAATGTTAACTTTAGTAATAAGGAAAGAAAAAAGAAATTGAAGGAATTAGAATGAGCAAAGAAGAAACAAAGCTATCATTCTTCACAGATGATATGATGATATACTTAGAGAATATTAGAGAATCAAGTAAAAAAAACTACTTGAAATAATAAACAACTTTATCAAAGTTGCAAGATATAAAATAAATCCACATAAATCATCAGCATTTCTATATATTACTGACAAAGTCCAAGAGCAAGAGATAGAGAAATATCATTTAAAGTTACTGTAGACATAAATTATTTGAGAATCTACCTGCCAAAACAAACCCAGGCACTATATGAACAAAATTATGAAACACTTTTCACACAAATAAAGTCTGATCTAAATAATTGGAAAAACACCAGTTGTCCATGGGTAGGTCAATTTAATATAATAAATATTACAATTCTACCTAAATTAATTTATTTATTCAGTGCCATGCCAATTAAATTACTAAAAAATTATTTTATAGAAATAAAAAAATAATAATTCATCTGGAACAACAAAAGGTCCAGAATATCAAGGGAATTAGTGAAAAGAAATGTGAATGAAGGTGGCCTAGCCATACTAGATCTTAAATTTCATTATAAAGTAGCAATCATCAAAACTACTTGATACTGGAAAAGAAATAGTGAATCAGTAGAATAGGTTAGCTACACAAGACAGTAGTCAATGATTATAGCAATCTACTATTTAATAAACCCAAAGACTCCAACTTCTGGGATAAGAACTCACTATTTAACAAAAACTGTTGGGAAAACTAGAAAACAGTATGGCAGAAACTAGGTATAGACCAACATCTTACACCATACACCAAAATAAAGTCAAAATGGGTACACGATTTAGATATAAAGGCCAGTACAATAAGCAAACTGGGAAAGCAAGGAAGAGTTTACCTGTCAGATTTGTGGAGAATAGAGTTTATTACCAACAAGAAATAGAGAACACTATGAAATGCAAAATGGATAATTTTAATTACATTGAATTGAAAAGTTTTTGCACAAAGCCAATGCAACCAAGATTAGGAGGGAAGCAGAAATCTAGGAAACAATTTTTACAATTAGTATGTCTGATAAAGGCCTCATTTCCAAAATATATAGAGAACTCAGTCAAATTTATAAGAATTCAAGTCATTCCCCAGTTGATAAATGGTCAAAGGATATGAACAGTTTTCAGAGGAAGAAATTAAAGCTATCTATAGTCATTGAAAAATGCTCTAAATCACTATTGATTAGAGAAATATAAATCAAAACAACTCTGAGGTATCACATCACATCTATCATATTGGTTAACATGACAAAACAGGAAAATTATAAATGCTGGAGATGTGGGAAAATTGGAATAATAATGCATTGTTGGTGGAGTTGTGAACTGATCAACCCATTCTGGAGAGCAATTTATAACTATGCCTAAAGAGCTATAAAAATGCACATACCTTTGACCCAGCAATACCACTTCTAGAGCAATATCACAAAAAAGTCATACAAGTAGAAGGAGGAGCCATACGTACAGAAATATTTATTGCAGCTCTTTTTGTGGTGACAAGGAATTGGAAATTGAGGGAATGCCCATCAGTTGGGGAATGACTGAACCAGTTGTAGTATATGAATGTAATGGAATACTATTGTGCTATAAGAAATGATGAACATGCAGACTTCAGAAGAACCTGAAAAGACTTGAATGAACTGATGCTGAGTGAAGCGAGCAGAAGAACCAGGAGAACATTGTACACAGTAACAACCACAAAGTGTGATAACTGACTTTGATAGACTTATCTCTTCTTAGCAATGCAAGGATCCCAGACAACTCCAAAGGACTCATGATAGAAAATGCTCTCCACATCCAGAAAAAGTACTGTGGAGTCTGAATACAGATTGAAGCATATTATTTGCTCTCTCTCTCTTTCTTTTTTTGTTTCTTTCCTTTTTTGTGTGGTTTCTTCCATTGGTTCTAATTCCTCTTTACAATATGTTTGATGTGAAAATAGGTTCAATATGAATGTATACATAGAATCTATATCAAATTGCATGCCATCTTGGGGTGAGGGGAGGGGAGAGATAGGGAGAAAATTTGGAACTCAAAATCTTGTGGAAGTTAATGCTGAAAACAAAAAATTAATAATTTTTTTAAAAATTAAGGTGATTGCAAACTGAAAGAGTTTGTCATGTAGAGAAGAGATGATTTGCTTATCTGAAGAGTGGTGATGACTAACAGTCAAATAGTGAGCACAGGACCAGTTTCTTAAAGAGCAGATGTTCTTTAATAGACCATTAAGACCAAAGCCTACAATCCAGAATTGTGAGTTCCCCTAGATACATGAGGTTTTCTCCCTCATGTGCTTCCCTACCAATTCCTTATGTGTGTTCATTCTTCATCATAGATATTGAGTGCATTGGTGGAAAAGAGTGATGTAAGTTTATGTGTGTACTGTGATCATTTGTGCACTGACTTTAATAAAATATAAGTATCTGTGATATTATTTTTTTGCCTTACAGTTAAGTAAATGTTTGTATTTAAGATTTAAAAGTATCATTATTTTGACTATTTATGTAAATATCACATGTGTTCCAATTAAATAAATAGGTGATTGTATAAAGGGGGAAAATCAGTAAGTGCTTGAGATCTACAGTGATAATTAAGTGGAGTGGATTTGCCCTCAACAGAATCAACTCCAGGACCATGAAAGAGTTTAAATATGTCATAGTGGTCTGTTTCTGGGAATATAGACTTGCCAAAGTAAAGGCAGAAGACAATGAATGAACCAACCCAGAAAGTAGTGAGTATAGACACAAACTATGTGTGTGTATACACATGTATGTATACACACATTCATATATACACATACACATGCATATGCATATATATACACATACACATGCACACACACGCACATATGTATGTATGTGTGTGTGTGTATATATATAT
>JAQQSU010004355.1:0-14101 GCA_028627135.1 Pseudochirops cupreus
GGGGGGATATACTGGGATGGCTGTTTTGGGGCAGTGGGTAGGGGAAAGATGGGGAGAAAATATGTAACTCAAAATCTTGTAGAAATGAATGATGCAAACTAAAATAAAATTTAAAAAAATTATCCCTTGCCTCTTCTGTATGAGAGGATTAACCCAGTTCTATCTCTCCCTGTCTCCCCTTATACTATTCCTCTCCCACCTCTCAATTTCACCTTTTGAAATATTATCCCATCCTATTCAATTGATCCTATGCCATCTGTCTATGTACACATATACACACATACTCACATATGTATTCATATGCATATATATATACCCTCTTATATAGACATATGTGTATATATACACTTATATACATTTATATTCCCTTCAACTATCCTCATACTGAGAAAAGTTTCATAAGTTATAATTATCATTTTTCCATGTTGGCATGTAAATAGTTCAGTTTTGATAAGTTCCTTATGAATTCTTTTCCATGTTTACCTTCTCATGCTTCTTATATTTGAATGTCAAATTTTCTATTCAGTTCTGGTTTTTTCATCAAGAATGCTTGGAAGTCCTCCACCTCCTTGAATGACCATATTTTCCCCTGGAACATTATACTAAATTTTGCTGGGGAGGTGATTCTTGGTTTTAATCTTAGCTCCCTTGATCTCTGGAATATAATATTCCAGGCCCTTTGATCCCTTAACGTAGAAGGTGCTAGATCCTGGGTTATTCTGATTGTGTTTCCACAGTGTTCAAATTGTTTCTTCTTGCAGCTTGTGATATTATATTCTTGATCTGGGAACTCCGGAACATGGTGATAACATTGCTAGGAGTTTTCTTTTTGGGATCTTTATCAAGAGGTAATTGGTGAGTTCTTTCAAGTTGTATTTTGCCCTCTGGTTCTAAAATATCATGGCAATTTTCCTTGAGAATTTCTTGAAGGATGCTTTCTAGATTCTTTTTTTTTGATCATGGCTTTCAGGTAGTCCAATAATTTTTAAATTGTCTCTCCTGGATCTATTTTCCAGGTCAGTGGTTTTTTTCAAGATATTTCACATGCTTCTATTTTTTTCATTTGTTTGGATTTGTGTAATAGTATCTTGATTTCTCATAAAGTCATTTGCTTCCAGTTGCTTCACTCTAATTCTGAAGGAATTATTCTCTTCAGAAAGCTTTTCAGATTCTTTTTCCATGTGGCAAATTTGATGTTTTAAGGCATTCTTCTCCTCATTGGCTTTTTGGGCCTCTTTTGCCATTTGAGTTAATCTATTTTTTAAGGTGTTATTTTCTTCAGTCAGGGTTGTTGACACTCTTTTCATTTTCTCGCATCATTTTCATTTCCCTTCCCAATTTTTCCTCCACTTCTCTTATTTGGTTTTTAAAATCCTTCTTAAGCTGCTCTATGGCTTGTAACAAGTCTACATTTTTCATGGCAGCTTTTGGTGTGGCAGTTCTGACTGTGTTGTCTTCCTCCCATTCCATGCTTTGATCCTTTTTGTCCCCAAAAAAGGAATCTAAAGTTGCATTGCTGGGTTTGCTTTGCTTCCTTCGCCTACTCATGTTGCCAGTCAATTACTTGACTTTTAGGTTCAGAACAACTCTGCTTTCAGAGGGGAGAGCTCTGTCCCAAATTGCTGGGGTTTTCACAGCTGCTGGAGCTATTAGGAGGCGACCATTTCTGCAGCCCCCATCAGATTTGGCTCAATGAAAATGCACCTCAGGACCACCACGATCCAATCCAGGCAGCTGAAGGCAAGAGCACTTAGCCTATGAATGATCACTTGATCTCCCTGCAATCTGCAGGCCAGGAGCTTCTGAAGCAGCCACATGGAGGTGGCAGCAGGGCCTCCACTTCAGCCACTCCTAGCTCTCAGGCAGTCAGCCGAATCCTCTCCCCTGAATTTGTCCAAGTTCCACTGACCTTTCACTTAGTCCTTGTTTCTTATGGGTTTGTAATTTTGGAAAACGCCACAGCTGCCAGTGATTCACGCTCCAGCTGCAGCTTGTTTTGGCGCCCCTAGGGCTCCAGCCGCGGGTTCATGTGGTATTGATCTGGGCTCCCAGCACGCTGTGATGAACCCCTTCCCATCAGCCTGCCAGGTTGCCTTCAGTGGGAGCTTTGTCACTCTGTCATTTTGTGAGTTCTGGAGCTTTAAATTTTGTTTAGAGTCATATTTTATAAGTATTTTAAGTGGTTAATGGGAGAGATGCGGAGTTTTGCTGCTTCTACTCTACCATCTTGATTCCACCCCATAAAATCCAAAGCATTTCTTTAACCCAGTTCTTCCTGACTTCAAATCTGGCTTTCCATCTATTATACTATGCTGCTTCCTACAATAGTGTCATGGAAGAGTCCACAAAACCATAGGATCAAAGGATGAAATATGTAAGACACATAAGATATAATCAAGTCCAAAAACTTCCTTTTGCAGATGTGAAAATTGAGGCTCGTAGAGGTTGAAAGACAGCTGGAGGAAAATTGAAAGGCAGTAGGTCAGGGGATGGGGGGAAAGAGTGAGATGGAGATGCAGAGGGGGAGGAAAAGGGAAAGAGGGAGAGCGGGAGGGAAAGAGAGAGAGAGAGAGAGAGAGAGAGAATGAAAGAAGAGGAGAGAGAGGAAAAGAGAAGATGAGGTGAGATATTTTGCATAAGAGTATACAAAATTGCATTAAATTGATGAAAGGACAAAAGCTAGCAGTTTCAGAAGGCTGAAAAAAATTAGGGGCTGAAAAGTATCTTTAAAGTAAGGATTTTTTTTGTTTTGTTTTGTTTACATTTTTGAGCATGTCCTGGAACTCCTTGGCAGTTTGGCAAAACTTAAGGATACTTTCTAAGAATGTTTTTAAATATATGAATAAAATATGGAGGATCTCAAAGGAAATCAGTTATATTGTAATAAAGTTTTTTGCTTCAATCATTCAAATTTACAATATTGAAATCTACCATCTCACCCTGATTAATATCCCTTATTTAAAGGCCAATATTCTTTTATTGCATATATACATTTCTGTATATGGGGGTATATACAGCTATGTATAAATTCCAAATCTCAGTCTATCTGTACAGTGAGGAGAATAAACCACTGAAAATTAAAATAAAATAATAAATACTTTATTAACATGAAAGCTCTTTTAGGTGACTCATTAATTTATTTAAATGATATTTCATGGAATTACAAAATGTTAGAGCTAGAAAAGATCTATGTGAAAACTTTCTTGATTCCCTCAACTGCTAGTTCCCTAACAAATCACCTTGTAATTAATGACTTCATGTAAGTTTATATAAACATATATACATATATTTGTGTACATACGTGTATACAAATGTACGTGTGTTGTGTACCTGTTCCTTCTTCCATCAGAATGTTAGGTCCTTAGAGTAGGGAGAATTCCATTCTTTGTATTTGTATCCCCAGTACTAAAACAATACCTTGCTAAAGAATTTAATAAAGGCTTTTTGATTGACTTTGGAGATTACCAAGTGAGAAAATGTTTTCATTTTGGAGAAGGGGTAGTGAAGATTTCAAGACCCATTCTAGAGTCATATAGAAATTTTGGTAGTGACTGCTTTTGAGTTTTTGACTCATTTCTTCTGACTCTTAGCCCAATTTTTTTTTCTCATCAAAAGTGCTTACCTGCTCAATCCCAAACTAATATTATATCTGCATCATTAGGAAGGTAGATAGAGTGCTAGATTCAGAGTGTGTAAGACCTGAGTTCTAATCCCACCCCAGGTGTTTACTAGTTCTGTGATCCCTGGGAAGTCACTAAACCTGTTAGCTTTCTTTTCCTAACTTGTAAAATAAGAATAATAATAAACCCTACTCCAACAGTGCAATTATAAGGATAAAATGAAATGATATGTGTAAAGTACTATGTACATCTTAGAGTGTTATATACCATTAACTACTTTTGTTAACAATAATAAAAATCATCTGATTAAAAGAGGAAAGGAATTGAGAAAATGGCCCTCCCTAGCTACTTCTGAAGAGGCAATACTAAGATAATTACTACTTTTTTTTAAATGAAAGACATGCTACCCATTTTCTCTGAAATCTTCAAATTCCACATACACTAAAATTATATATCTAATGATTAAGATGCCTAAAATGAAAGAAATGCTAATAATGGGCCCATGGATGGCTTTGGTTCCCAACATTATTCCTTGACAAAAGGGGCCATTTTGGTTTCACCCCAGGCTACTGTATGGTGGAATATAAAGGGAATATAAAACTATTGTGGATCCAGGGATGGAATGTAATACGAAAACTAGAGAAAGCCCTAAATTGGTCCTAAAGTTCATTACAAGTTCACTCAATTCCCAAGTGGTCTTACGGATTAGGTTTGACATTAAAGTAGAACCAAAGTGTCATTTGGCAAGGACTTCTGGAGTCATTCCCGTCTTTCTACCTATCCCTGGAATAAATTTCCTATTGGCTAATAGCCCTATGACCTTAATAATGTGAATTCTAACAATGCAAAATGGATTCATTCATGCATGATTGAAGTCTTGTCCATGTCCTGCCACAAATCCATTAGAGGGAGGACCACCTAATATGATAGGGTCTTTAATGAACTTTCCAATAAAAGTACACAATAAATAATGGAAAATAACATTTGCCAAATATTTATATTTGTTGCCAAAAGTATTCTGCTTGAGAACACGATTTTTTTGGTAAACATGCCTTTTTGTATTTTGAGTTGACAAAAACAGAAAAATCTAGCAAAACTAAATACTAGTCTCCATTGACAGCTCTTTAATTAACTTGATCAAAGAAACCAGGTAGTCCCAACAAATTATGCTCCAAGGTAATTTTTTTTTTGGTATTTAATAAAGTGAATAAATTATCTGGATGGATAACAAATTTATCCTTTATTTTGTTGGATATATACATGATCATGAACTAAGTTAGTTTTATCAGAAGAATAACTGCACATAACTAATTATTTAAATGCCTTAATCATTCAAATTACATAATTTTAAATGCAAAATTCCAAATGATTTTACTACATGAGACTATACAGAAAGTAAGCCATGTATTAATAAACTGAGGAGGAAATGTATCTGATTTTATAGCTATTTTATTAATTTTAATTGAGATTCTTTTCTCTTAAATTTCTAGCTTTTAATTTGTCACCATTTAAGAATCCTGTCAGACTATTCTGTAAAGTTAACTCAAAGAATTTCCTTAATAATAATAAATTCAAATTCAAGAGATGAATTAGAACTTAGGGGTAAGAGAACTATGGATTTCTCCCAGCTTTAATATCAGGAAAAAGTAAATGGTCTTCAAGTCAACTCATTTTTTTACAACTATTATGGCATGGCATCCATTCAAATGGTCAACAATACCCAACGGATATGAAACTTTCAATTATACTTGAAAAGAAAGCCTGAATCTTACAACCAGGGAATATAAAATCAGATAATGGGGAAAGTAAATTCAGATTTTTTACACAAATGAATTCAGCTAGTAATTTGGTACCGAGGAAAATTGAGATCCTTAATGTAGTCATGGCAACTCCTTGTCTTCATTAGTTATTGAACTTGGACCAACTAACATAATATCTCTTTTCCACTGATTTTTTGAGAGGAAAAATCTTTCCTCTCCTCAGACTATCATAAAATGAAAAAACACAATGGATTGGTTAAAGGCCCTAGGTCTTAGTCCCAGTTCTTTATCTAACTAGCTATGTAGTAGCAATGGACTTTGTCTCTTTTATCTATAAAATGAGGATGCTACCTAGATAATCTATTATCTTCTCTGCAGATCTAAATTCTGTGACAGAATGTGAGATGTGTCCCACAGTGCCTTCGACTTGGTTTTGAAAAATTATAATTAAAACACTAGAATTTCAAAGTATTGAAGTGAATTCTCCTGCTTTCTTCACCCACTTCATTTTCTTGGCCTTTTTATTTCATTTATTCCAAAGGCTGAGAAAGATGATATAGGAAAATTTGAATCATTGCTGGTTGAGAGAAAAACTAAAAAAAAAAAAAACTATTTAACTAGTAGAAGATAATATTTCCCATATGTAACTTTCATATTTAACTATTTCTAGAAATCATTTTCATTTTTAGAAAACTAGAATATACACAAGTATTAGGGGTTAAGTATGATATAAAAATTCCAAATATTGCTTTCCTGTAATGTCCTCTAATGTGAGACTTTATCTTGTGTTCTTCTCATATAAAACATTTCAAGCCTTTGGCTCTCCCTCAGGCAAAATTTATGTCTGGGAGCCAAAAAGAGAAATAAAAGATATAGTGAGAAATTCACAAAATAAAAATAGACATATGAATTAAAGAAACTATTCCACCCTTTTAAACCATGTGTTATGTCACTGGATACTCTCATGCAGTTAACAGACGTACTCTACAGAAAAAATGTATCTTTCAAACTCTACCTGTCCAAATCGTACTTGGCTAGAAAAGACAGATTTAGTGGTATTAGTTATATTTTTACAATTTATTTAAAATCTCCTAGAAAATTAACCTGATTCTCAATGAAGACATATAAATATTCATCCCTTGGCTGCTAAATGTATTCAATGTCCATCACTGTGAATATCAAATAGTATATGATATACGCATTTCACTGAGATGCAGCTTTTCATAGCTCGTGAAAATTCACTAATATTGCCTCAGACCTTTAGTATTACTTAACGTACTTTATTTTTGCTTCCAGTACAGTGGAAAGTGTGCTAGATTCATTGGTCTAGGATTTGAACATTTGTTCCTCCACTTACTATCTGGGTGATCTTTGGCAAGTGATTTAAACTCTATGGGCCTCAAGTTCTCAACTGTAAAAGGAAGACATTGCTTTAGATGATCCTTCCATCTCTAAATACATGATCCTATAAATCAGGCATCTTCAAACTAAGAAGAAGGACAATTAGATCTTCTTAATTAATACTATAGGGCCTAGCAATCAAAAAGAACAAATTTAATCAAAAATTAGTTGTTGCTAACCTTTATGAGGGCAAGATTTTAATCAAGGGAAAAGAGGTGGTTTAATGAAAGTGTATACATTTTAAGAGTATATCACTATATCAGTACGGTCACAACTCCCTATTTTTATTTTAAAAAGAAAATATAGAATCTTTCTTTAATTTACCCCTTCCTCATAATTTCTTCCCTGGAGGGATACCATTAGCAGTAGCAACAGAAGCAGCAGTCACAATTTTGAAGTTCTGAAGGTTCTGAATTGGCATGCTGAGTAAATGTTTGTTAACAAAGTACATGGGGAGAGAATGAGAGTTACATGAACAGATATAGTATGTCCTTTATCTAAAAATGTCCTAAGTTTGAAAATGTCTTAAAAAATTTAAATTCTCATCCTATATACTCAATAAATTGTATGACTGGAAAAAAAAAGAAAATTCCCAATGATTAAAATGGCGATTTAGCTGAACATGTTTAATGATGACCAGAAATAAAATGCATAACATAAAAAGTTTGACCTTCTTATTTTGTTCTGAAATTTTTAATGCTTCACAGTGATGTACACTAAGGCAGAGATTAAAAATATATATATAAAATGCCTTTTTCCTCTTTTTTTTTCAGTCAATGTTGTGGTCAGGGCTGTTATCCAGAAAAAGTTCTGAAATGATTGTGATGGCAGAAATTGAGACTGTTCTTCTATGAACAAATCTGAAAGGCAGCTTTGTAGGAGCAGCTGTGTTTTGAAAGTACTTCCACCTCTAAATTGGTCCTTGTAAAGTGAACTCTTTTCCCTTTTGCCAGTAGGGCCCACTGCAGTGTAACTGCTACATTTCCACTTTTATCACTGTCTGATCACTGAAGTGGAAAAAGAAAGATTGCCAAAATCTGATGTATTTTTTCCCCCTTTTTGTCTTTCTGAATCTGTTCTTAGATGTCCGTTACTCCAGTGACGAGAAACAATGTTGAGGGTATTCATATTCTGTAGGCAACATCAACCCCTAAATATGGTGATACCCCTTGATGAGTTGACCCATTGTAAGAGTGCAATTAAAAGGGACCAAATCACATGAAACTGGGCACTGTTTTTAAGAAAACTAGTACTCTTACGATGGCAAAATCCAAAGCAGCCCAGGGCATATTAGTAAAAGCAATTAAATATGTGTGGTATGTGCACTCTCTCTCTCTCTCTCTCTCTCTCTCTCTCTCTCTCTCTCTCTCTCTCTCTCAGACACACACATACACACACACACACGCATGCACAGACCCCAGATTTAAGAGAACTTTAGTAATTTATCCAAAGACTTCAAATTCAGTAAGACTTGCATAAATAGATAACATCTAAAGACATGTTACATTATCTGCTTAAGGCTAAATCAGTGAACAGTTATTTTTCTTGTTCCATTCCATTAGGCATTTTTTTTTACAACATAATGGTAAAATACAAAAAAGTCTTAGCTATCTATTTAAAAAATCAAAAAGAGAAGATCATATTTAATAGATCATGAAGAGAGATCATCATCTTATCTACTCTTCATATAAATGAAAATTATTTTTACTATATACTTTGTGGAACATTTAGCAATTTTTAAATATATTCTTCTGAATGAACAAGATGAATTCTTCTGGTTTCCCTTTGTTCCTCTGAATTGCCTATTAGTGCATTTGGAGCTTCTAAATCAAAAAGTATTCACTTTACTTGCCAAGCATTTCCAAAGTTCAGAATGTAGGGGGTTTTTTTTTGTTTGTTTTGTTTTTTTGTAAAATGGCTTCAATTGCAAAAGGGATTTGGAGTAATACTTCAAATATAGCAATTTTAAAGGAATACTTAATATTTATTTTAAAAAACAAATGATCATTTATGTGATATTTATTTTGTTGCTGAGTCTGATTTGTATATGTCATTTACTCAGACCATTGAAAAATATATTTAGTAGCAACAAACAATTCACCTACAGAGGCTTCCTGAACTTTCATCAAAATCTAATTAGATATTTCTTTTACTATGACATGAAAATACCAGTTGACTTTGAAAATAAGAGAAAAGGGTAATGGGATCTTCTAAAATAATGTATATAGGACCTAGATAGTGAAAAAAAAAACCACATTGTCTAAAATTAATAGATTTAGATGGCATGACAACCTGATGACATGAATTTATTTCCATTAAATTCTTATTTCTCTCCTTTTCTCATCCTTTTAAAAAATTCCATCTTGCCTGCCCTCATTGGTTCTTTTCCCTTCCTTCCTTCCTTCCTTGCTTCCTTCCTTCCTTCCTTTCTGTCTTTTTCTCTTAAGGCAATAGGGGTTAAGTGACATGTCCAGGGTGTCTGACAATACCTTATTGTTTCTTGAAATAAAAAACTAAAAACTTCAGATTTTTAAGAATGACATTTTTTAACACTTCAGCTTTCAACAGGAAATCTATTTTGGCTTTTAAAAAATCATTTTGTCTTGTTTTGCTATGTGAATACAAATGATAGAGATTTTAAATAATCATTTCATTTAAAGACATAGAAATTGAATGATAAATTTTCCAGACTGCATTTGTGTTTCAAGTTAAATTTCTCTTAATATATAATGCACACTTTGCAAAAATGTGGATAGGTATACCACTAAAGTAACTACTAGTCATATTCTACTCCAATGTAAAAATTTATAATCATTAATGATGCCAACATTTCTAAAACTTAAAGAAAAGGTAACTTGCAAAGGCACAAAATGCTGAGTGCAAAACCTCAAACTATTTTTCAGCAATTAAAATTATCATTTCACTCTGTAGTGCCTAAATTGTTTCTCCATTCATGAAGTTGCAAAGTAATCTCCAAAGGGGAAATTAGTCAATACCCCAAGCTACTATAAGGAAATTCCAAAATGATTTGCCAAAGGAAGTCACATGTTAGCATCTACATATTGTCTCATAAACAATGGATGAATTCAACATCCCAAGTTGGTTTCCTAGAATGGCAAGGGAAGCTCATCTCAGTCAGCTTTTCTTGCATTCTTGTTCTGATTATTAAGTATGAGATCATAACTATCCACCCTGATACACAAATGGTAACTATGAAAACTTTTTAGACAGTCTGGCATTCTTTCACCTAAGAGTTATTAGGTTTTTTTCTGTGTGTCATGAATGCATTTAGCAGTCTTTTCAAACACATGGACCTCTTCTTGGAAGAATCTTTTTAAATGCAAAAAATATATAGGCTATGAAAAAAAGCAAGAGTTAGTGAAAATAAAAATGTACTTTTCCCCATCCAATTTAATGGATTCCAGTAATCTTTCCACAGATTCTTTGGAACCCGTGCTATAAGCAAAAAAGCATCTCCATGTAATAAAAATATTCATTAAAGGATATTTATAGGGTAACTAGTATAGTCCTAAGTGCTACTAGGAATGGTCCTAGGTGTCAAGGAATTTCCAAATTAAACAAAATGAAGAGACAGAAACACATTTGGTCAAAAAGTTACACAAAATAGCAACCATTTCAATAGGGTTAAAAACACTATTTTGTGCTATGTTATTGGTGTGATATACACGGACAATAAATGTAAAATAACACTAAAGCACATTTAACTCATATCAGGAATAGTTTTAATTCTCAGTTGTCATCCATAAATATTAGCTGATTCATAATAAATGTCTTCATAAAAACCAAAGAAACTATAGAGTTAGAAGCAAGAACAATTCCTTTTCATAGACCTTACAATCTAGACAGGACTTACAAATCCAGCAGAGGAAATAAAGAATAATTTTGCCTTCTCACTATCTCTGATGTTGACTCCTTTCAAACCTTCTATTTGTGAGAGAGATTATTAATTTTGCCAGGGACCATGAAAAAAATGCTAAATTTCCAACTAGCTTTCAGTCATGTTTTCTACACTGGAGATGTTTCCCAAAAGACTACAGGGAAACCTCATCAGTTAATCACTGGTTTAGAGATCTTTGGATTTACTTATCTGTACACATTCTGCAACTCAGATCCAAGGTCAAAATGGGATGGCTACTGGCATAACTACATAAATAGTATAATTAGAGATGATAATAAAAAGATATTATAAAACAAGCAAAGAAACTAATTTATAGGAAAAACTGTCTACTAGACCTGCCAGATACAATAAAAATATACATTTGCCAAAGATATGCTAAAAAGAACTTAATTCTTTGTGTTGTTTTGTTTTGATTTGTCTCCCTTGAATGAGGATGAAGTAGTCTCTCTGTATGAAAAATTATGCTGATAGAATAGCAAAGCTGGAAGGAACTTTGGTGCTATCTAGTGCAGTTCCCTCATTTTATGAGAGGTAGCATGGTACAGTTGAGATAGTAATGAGGTCTCTAAAAAAATGAAGACACTAGGGTTTCAATTCCAACTAGAGCATTGTCTGGCTATATTACCATGGGCAGCTCATATAACAAAAATGCAAACGAAGGATAATATTTGTCATCAACTAAAAAAGGAAAATGTAAAGATCTAATGCTAGTTCAGCCTATACTGTTGTTTTGTTGATTAGTCATGTCTGACTCTTCTTGACCCCATTTGTGGTTTTCTTGACAAAGATTTTGAAGCAGCTTGCCATTTCCTTGTCCAGGTCACTTTGCAGATGAGGAAACCGAGGCAAACAGGGTTAAGTGGCTTGCCCAGGGTCACACAACTAGTAAGTGCCTGAGGTGAAGTCACATTTGAACTCAGGTCTTTCTGACTGCAGGACTGGCACTCTATGCACTGTACTACCTAGTTGTCTAACACCAAACAGCAATGCTAGTCTAGTCTACATAGGACTTAAATCTTTCCAGAAGTTCAGTATGACATAGTAGAAAGAAAGTCAATCTCAATCAGGAACAGCCAGGTTCAAGTCTTGCCTCTCTGTGATGCTGGACAAGTCATGTAACCTCGGGCTATTCTCTAAGAATAGTTAATGATCAGCAGAAAAGGGGTTAGTCTCAGTCTCCTTGGAGAAGCCCTATGCCAATGAAATCACAACTTCTGTTAAAAATATAGAACTAGTGATTGAAGATGGAGAAAGAATTAAACCGAGGCCTGTCTGCCACCTTTCCTTGGGCTATACCTTCCCCAGTGGAAAATTCAACTTTGCCCGTAGGTCCCTTGGCTCTCATAGGTCAATTTTCAATTTAATTTATGGGGGCCAAATACTACACATACTACTTCCTGCTAGCTTCAAGCCATGCCACAGGACAAAATATTCATTCCTACCTTCCTACTCCCCTTTTACATTTGAGATTTGTTTAAAGGAATAAATCCCCATTTATGCATCCCTTTCTCTCATAAAAATGGAAGCTCTTTGAGGGCAGGAACTTGCTTACTTGCTTTTATTACTGTTCAGCACTTAGCATAGTCCTTGGCACATAATAAGAGCTCAAGAAAGAGTCCTATGCATGTATCTACCTATTTCTAGAGACAATAACATAGGTTTAAGACATTTCTTCAAAGATACAAAATTGTTTTTTTCTATCCATGGTAGCCAATTTTTGAAATATATTTATCAATATCAATAAAGCAATTATGTAGTCTTATATCAACACATATCAACACATGTTTTCAGGAGGAGAAAAATAATAGACATATAGTAAAATGCTGATTGCTTTAGATCATTGTTTCAAGACAGACTTTGGAATGAAAATAGCTCATCATTACTACAATAAGAATCTGGAAGTTGTTTAGTAAAAGCAAAAATTGTCAGCAGTCTGATTGATTAAAAATAGTATGCTTCAAGAAAAGTTGTTTGCTTTTCAAACATAGCAGCTATAGAAATTACAGCTACGTGTAAGATGACTCATGTTTCCATTATAAAGATATGAGTATTCTTTTGAAGAAGAACCATGTGAGTTTTATTTACGTAATAAAGACTTTTGATCAGTATTAATAACTAAGATAATATAAATAACCTTTAGGTAAAAATAAAACAAGTGGAGCTTACTCTAAATTTTTGCTTTATTTTTTTAAATAAATAAATTTATTTATTTTCTTGTTTACATCATTTGTTTCCATGAGATTTTCAGTTACAAATTTTCTCCCCATCTTTCCCCTACCCAAAAAGCCATCCCACTGTATAACCCCTCCCCCAATCTGCTCTCTCCTATATCCTCCCCCTCGCTCCTCTAACTTTCTGGTAGGGCAGGATAGATCTCCCTACCACAGTGCCTGTGTATCTTAATTCCCAGTTGGATGTAGCTAATAATAATAATAATTATAATATATATATGTACATATATATTTTTAACATTTGATTACATAACTTTAAATTCTAGATTCTTTCCCTTCCTCCCTTGTCACTCACCCCCACTAGAAGGACAAGCAATTAAATACAGGCTGTACATGTGTAATTATGCAGAACATTTCCACAGTGAGCATATTGTGAGGGACTGATTATAGGTCCCTCCTTCCTATCCCACACCCCACCTTGTTCTATTTTCTACCCTGTCCCTGTCCCTTTTCAGAAGTGTGTGCTTCCAACAACCCTCCCCCCTACCCTGCCCTCACCTCTGTCATCCCACCTCTCATCCCTATCCTCCCTACTCTCCTGTGTGGCAAGATACACAGTTTAGAGTTTATGTCATTCCTTCCCTAAGCCAAATTCAATGAGAGTAAGGTTGACCCGTTCCCTTTTGCCTTCCTGTTCTTCCCCTACATTGTAACAATTATTCTTTGCCTATTGTATATGAGATGATTAACCCCACTCTGTCTCTCCCTGTCTCCTCTCATTCTAATCCTCTCCCACATCAGAATTTCACCTTTTAGAGTATTGTCCCATCCTATTCAACTGATCTTGTGCCCTCTATGTACTCATACATACACATACTCAGATATATGTTCATACGCATATATAAATCCTCCTATATACACATATGTGTATGTATATGCATATATACATTTGTATTCCTTTCACCTATCCTCATACTGAGAAAAGTTTCATAAGTTAGAATTATTGTTTTTCCATGTTGGCATATAAATAGTTCAACTTTGATAAGTTCCTTATGATTTCTTTTCCATGTTTACCTTCTCATGCTTCTTGTATTTGAGTGTCAAATTTTCTTTTCAGTTCTGGTTTTTTCAGCAAGAATGTTTGAAAGTCCTCCACCTCACTGAATGACCATATTTTCCCCTGGAACACTATACTCAATTTTGCTGGGTAGGTGATTCTTGGTTTTAATC
>JAQQSU010004356.1:0-14100 GCA_028627135.1 Pseudochirops cupreus
GGACTATTTCCTCCCCATTCCAAGAAGATATCCTTCACTTAATGCAGCCCAAGATTTCATTAGCTTTCTTTGGCTACCATATCAGACTACCAACTCATACTGAGCTTGGTATGAGCACCAGCCCTGGAATCAGGAGGACTTGAGTTCAAATCCAACCTCAGACACTTAACACTTACTAGCCGTGTGACCTTGGGCAAGTCACTTAACCCCAATTACCCTGCCTTCCCCCCTCCAAAAAGAAAAAAAAAAATGAAGCAATACAGAAAAATTACTATCCAAGGATGCTTCCCTCATCTTGTAATTGTAAAATTGTTGTTGTTTGTACTTGTGTATGACTTTACTTTTATGCTATTGAATGTTTTAGCAGATTCAACACAATTGTATTTCTGTCAATATGCTCAAGGATCCTTACTCTGCCATCGAAGGCATTATCTAATTTTCCCAGTTTTGTATCACTGCAGATTTGATTAGCATGCCATCTATGATGTTACCTAAATCACTGATAAAAAAAAATAATCAGTAAAAGACCAAGCATAGGTATCTGGGAGTCTCCCACTAGAGATCCCCTGCATCGGTGACACAATCATTAATAACTGCTCTTTGAGTTCAGTCATTTAGTCAGTTCTGGATCCAACAAGTTGTGTTCTAACTTAATTATATCTCTGTATCTTCTCTAAAACAATAGGATCAGACACTTTATCAAAAGTTTCACTAAAATTGAGGTAACCTATACATATATGACATTTCCCTTACCTAGTAGCCTAACAACCCTGTGGTAAAAAAAAAAATGGCATTAACATATCTGTTCATGATTTAAAAAATGATGGGATCTTTGTAATTGTTGCTTCTCTTTCTAGAGGTGCCCCAAGCACTTCTTTAATAGAATTTTCTAAAATTTTTAAAATGTTAAATTCTAAAATAGAATTTTCTAAAAAGTCAACAAGTTCATTGATCTGCAATTTGCAGTCTACATTCTCTCTTTTTTTTTTCAATTGTGACAACATTTACTTTTTTACAATCTTGTGGTACTTCTCCTGTTTTTCATGATTTTTCACATATCATTGACAACAGCCCAGGAATCATATCTTCCAATTCTTTTGATACCCAAGAATGTGGTTCATTCAGCCCAAGTGATTTGAATGCATCAAGGGAAGTTCTCAGGTTACTACTCTCTATCTTTGGAATCAACTCCATGTTAGTTATTTTTGTTCAATAATCTTCAGTAAGAAAAAATAATGAAATAAAATAAAATATTCTCTATGACAAGAGAAAACAGGAGCAAGCTAAAAATTGAACAGCTCTGTCTTCTCTCTGTTGAGTTATCATCACCAATGTCAAACTCCTTTCTTTGATTTTAATTTTTCTCCCATTTAAACTAAAAGCAAAAAATCCCTTTTTGTTATCCCGAATTTACTCTGACAACTTCAATGCATTTTTTCTTTTAGTTTTGCTTTTTTCTGTTTAAAAATAATGTTTTTATTTATTTGTAACCTTTTAAAAATCTTTTTCAATCTTAAGCTCCAAATTCTCTCCCTCCCTCCCACATCCTTCCCTACTGTAATGGTTACAGGAATTTGAAGATCTTCCCTGCCCCTTAATAAGCCTGGGGGAATTTGAAGACCTTGCCCGATTTGAAAATATACCCTGCTACCTAACAGGCTGAATGTAATTACATGGAACCTATGGTGGGAACAATTTGCTGAAGGATGGAGCAGAGCCCACAGGAAGCTGGGAGTCAGAGCAGCTAGACATGGTTAGGAGGAGAGGATACATTCCCAGGGAGACAGTTAGACTTGTGAGTAAATATTGGTTGCTTGCCACCTGCTGTGACAGTTAGGCTTATGTTGATTTGTGGGAAGGCTAAAGGATGTTGTGGTTCTCTGTGTTGTTATGGCTTATTAATTTCTTTGCTACTATGTTGGAATGGGCTTACTAGTTTTGGGATTCAGTTTTCTGCTGTCTGAATAAATGTTTTACTTCTGTCTTCTGTATGGAGAGTCTGATATATTTTGCAATGAAGTACTATGCAGGCATATTTATAGTGACCATTGGCACTGTGAATATTTTATTGGCACTACAATCACACATTGAGAGGGCAAGCAGTATGATATCAATTATATCTGTGAAATTACACAAAACATATTTCAATATTAACTATATTTTGAAAAGAAGGCAAGAAAAATAGAGCAATTTATACTTCAATTTATATTCAGAATTTTTCATAATTTCTCTGTAGGTGTATAGTATTTTTTAAATCATGAATCCTTTGAAACTGTCTTGAATCATTGTATTGGTCAGAGTATCTAAGTCTTTCACACTTGGTCATGCTTACAACACTGATGTTACTGTGCTCTATGATCTCCTGGTTCTTCTCACTTCACTTTTCATTACTTCATATAGATCTTGCCTTTTTTTTTTCTGAAAACAACCCTCTCATCATTTCCCACAGCACAATACTACTCCATCACTACCATTTAACACAACTTGTTTGTTTATTCCCCGATTGATGATTTTCTCAATTTCCAATTTTTTGACACCACAAAAAGAATTGCTATAAATATTTTTGTACATATAGGCCCTTTTACTTTTTCTTTGATCTCTTTGAAATACAGACATAGTGATATTGCTAGATCAAAGGCACAGTTTTATAGCCTTTTAGACCTGGTTCCAAATTGTTTTCCAGAATACTTGGACGAATTCACTACTCCATCAACAATTCATTACTGTACCTATTTTTCTTTCATACCCTCCAGCATTTGTCATTTTTTGATAGGTGTGAGGTGGTATCTGAGTTGTTTTAATTTACCTTTCACTAATCAATAATGACTTAGAGTAGGTTTGTTTTTTCATGTAACTATAAATAACTTTGATTTCTTCTTCTGAAAACTGCATGTTTTTATCCTTTGACTATCAATTATGGAATGGCTCTTGTTTTTTGTAAATTTGACTTTTCTATGCTCAGCATATATTTGAGAAATGACACCTTTATCAAAGAAACTTTCTTTAAAAAACTTTTATTACTTCATTGTCTATGGTAACTTTCGGCAAAATGCAGTTTTCCTGATTATCTCTTTTAATTAGATCTATTTTTGCTTTTACTCTATCAGAAATCACAATTTCTACCCTTGACTCTTTTTAGTTCAGTTGAAACATATTAGATTCTGCTCCAGACCTTTATTTGAATTCTCTGTGTCTTTTTGTTTTAAGTGTGTCTCTTATAAACAACATATTCTGGTTTCTAATCCATTCTGCTATCCACTTCCATTTTATGGACAAATTCTTCCCATTCCCACTCCCGATTAGGATTAACAACTGTGTATTTCCCTCCATTATCTTTTCTTGTGTTTCTCCTTCTCTCTCTTTCTCTTTCTCTCTCTCTCTTTCTCTCTCTTTCCTTCTTCAAAAGTCTATTTTACTCCTAACCACTTCCTCACTTAATTTGCTATCCCTTTTATCATTCTTTTCATTTTATCTAATCTCTTTCCCCTCTAATTTCCTTATTGGGTAAATTACATTTCTATATATGTGTGTATATGTATGTGTGTATGTAGATAGATATAGACATTATATAGATATAGATATATGTCTCAGAATTATTTCAAAGAGGGAAATATACATTTGTGGTTATTTCTGATGAGAGGTTCAAGCATTACCCATAACTTAACCCATTTTCCCTTCCACTATTAAACTTCTTCCTTGCACACCTCTTTTATGTGAGAAAATTTTTGCCATTCTACCTCTCCATTGACCTTTCTCCCAGTACATTTTTAGAGATCATTTCAACATAATCAACTCACATCCAGGCCTTTTCTATGTAAACTCCTTTTTAACAATCCTAATAGTGGTAAAATTCTTAGGAGTTACATGTATCATCTTCCCTTATAAATATGTAAACAGTTTAACATTATTGAGACCCTTATGATGAGTCCTTCATGTTGACCTTTTATGCTACTCTTGAGTCTCATGTTGGAATGTCTAACTGTTTTATTCAGCTCTGATCTTTTTATTAGAAATGCTTGAAAGATTCCTATTTCTTTAAACATCCAATTTTTACCCTGAAGGATTATACTCAGTTTTCCTGGGTAGATTTGTTGTAACCCTAGCCTTTTTGTCTTCTAGAGTATCATATTCTAAGCCCTTCATTACTTTAATTTGGTAGCCACTAAATCTTTTAATTTAGTGATCCTGACTGTTACTCCACAATATTTGAATTGTTTATTTCTGGCTACTTCAAGTATTTTCTCTTTGACCAAGGTGCTCTGGAAATTGGCTAGAATATTCCTTGGAGTTTTCATTTGAGGATCTCCTTTAGGTTATCAGTTGATTCTTTCAATTTCTGTTTTACCTTCTGGATTTAAGATATTGAGACAGTTCTCCTAAATAATTTCTTGAAAGATGATGTCTAGGCTCTTTCTTCAATCATGACTTTCAGGTAGGCCAATAATTCTCAAGTTATCTCTCCTTGATTTACAGGTCAGTTGTTTTTCTGATGAGATATTTTATATTTTCTTCCTTTTTTTCCATTCTTTTGACTTTGTTTCATTGTTTCTTGATGCCTCATTGAGTAATTAGCTTCCATTTGCCCAATTCTACCTTTTAAGGCATTATTTGCTTCAGTGAGAGTTTTGTACCTCTTTCTCCATTTGACCATTGTGTTTTATTTTATTTATTATTTATTCATTCATTCATTCATTCATTCATTCATTCATTCATTCAGTTTTGCTTTTTGGAGAGGAGAGGGCAGGATAACTGGCGTTAAGTGACTTGCCCAAGGTCACACGGCTAGTAAGTAATAAGTGTCTGAATCCAGATTTGAACTCAGGTCCTCCTGACTCCAGGACTGGTGCTCCACTCACTGTACCACCTAGTTGCCCCTCTCTTTTATTTTTTTTTTTAAGGAACTCTTTCCCCCAGTGAATTTTTGGACCTTTTTAAAGCCAATTCTGTTTTTAAGATGTTATTTTCTTCAGTGATTTTGTGACCCTTTTACCAAGCTATTAATTTTCTTTTCATAATTTTCTAGTATCAATCTCATTTCTTTTCCCATTTTTTCCTCTACCACCCATCTCTTTCTTTAACTCTTCCAGAAACTCTTGTTGGACTTTGGTCCAACTAGCATTTTTCTTTGAGACAAGATAATATTTCCTTCCTCTTCTGTGGCCTAAATTTTTCATATGTATATGTGGATATTTAAGGTCAGATATTTTACTACTATCTCTTTTCTTGGCTTTGTTTACTATGAACTTTTGGGTCTCTCTATTACTATTCATCTTCCTTCTTTGCAGTTACCTTCTATGGTATCTAACTTGGTGACATATGTAGATCACCATCACTCTACCCTACCTTTTTAGTTTAAAGCCCTTTTGTTTAGATTTCTAAGACATCTGGCAAATATGCTCCTAAAAGCCTATGTTAGATATACCCCATCTCTGGTCAGGAATCTGTCATCTCTGTATATTAAGAGATATGATTCAAAAACCTCATAATTATGTTTCAGACACCATCTTCTAAGTCTCAAATTAATTTTTTCTCTTCTGCTCCCTTCTTTTCATTGGGAAGCAGTGTGGAAAACATAACCTGTGACCTTATGATCTTCATTTTCTTGCTCAAAGCTTTGCAATTATTGGCAATATTCATAGGCTCCTTCTGATCATGTCATTTATAACCACATGAATTACTGGAAGAGAGTGTTTGTCATCCATTCAGTAAGTCTTGGGAGGTTCTCATCTATGTCTTATACAAATGCCCCAGGAAGACAACTGACGTCTCTATTTTCATCAAGTCAACAAGTAACCTCCTAGATACTCCTGGTAGGAACTCACTAACTGCTATTCTTCTCTTCATTCCCTCCCTGTTACTGGATGGTTTATCATATGATGACTTCTGTAGCTCTACTGTATCATTCTTTGAAGGATAAACAGCTTATTCCCCATTTGTAATTATAATATATTTATCATATATAATTTACTATTTATATAAGCAATTAATTATGCTCAAATATGTGAATGATAGAAATGTTAACTCAAATCTTTACAATGCTTTACATTTTGTGCACAACAATACAGTGAGTAAAGTATGCCAAGTATTATAGTCTCTATGTCAGATCAGGAAATTGAGACTTAGAATGAATAAGATCCGAGGTAAGATTTGATCCCAGTCTCTGATTCCCAATCTAGAGCTATATTTAATATAAAACACTGTTATTTAATCACATAATTTTAAGATTGAAGAGGACTTAAGCAGCCATTTAGACCAAGTCATAACCATACCTGTAAGGAAATCCTCATATATCCTGACAAATGGTTATCTGATCTGGGTTTGTTAACTTCCAATGAGGTGAAATTGTAACCACTTTTGTCAGTCAGTAAGTCAATTATCATTTATTAAACACCAACTACATATGTCAGGCACTGTGTTGGTATTGGGGAAACAAAGGAAAACAAAATATAGTACCTGCTCTCAAGGAGCTCACAGTCCAAGGGGGAAACAATATGCAAGCAACTTTGTGCAAACAAGATATATACAGGTTAAATTAAGGGTAGTCTCAGAGGGAAGGTACTTAATTTAAGAAGTAAAATAGACTTCTTGAAGAAAGACAGACTTTGCTGAAACTTGAAAGAAGCCAGGAAAGTTAGGAGGAAGAGATGAGGAAAGAGAGTATCTCAGGCATGTGGGGACAGACAATGAAAATTATCAGAGCTGAAAAATGGAGTGTCATGTACAAGGAACAGCAAAGAGGCCAGTGTCACTGGATCACAGAGTACAGGTAGGGGGTATAGCATGTAAGAAGACTGGAAGAGTAGGAAGAGTTCAGATTATGAAGGCCTTTGAAAGCCAAACAGAGAATTTTGTATTTGATCATGGAGGTAAGAGGGAGCCACTGGAGTTTAGGCAGGAGGAAATCCAAGAAAGAGCAATGTAAAAAAAAAAGCAAAAACAAGCAAACAAACCTAGAAAGGAGGAAATTTCAAGGAAAAAGGGAGACAAATAACATCAAAGACTGCAGAGAGGTCAAGAAGGATGAGGATTGAGCAAAAGTCACTAGATTTGACAAATAAGAGCATATTAGTGACTTTAGAAAAAGCAGTTTTGGGTAGATGATGAGATCAGAAGCCAGATTGTAGAGAGTAAAGAATGAGAAGAAGTGGAGGCTCCAATTACAGACAGTCTTTTCAAAGAATTTAGTCACAAAAAATAGGAGATATGTAAGATGATAGCTAGAGAGAATGGATGAATAAAGTGAGGATGGTGTTGTTGCTGATGCCCTTGTTTTCAGAATAGGGAAAACAAGGGCACGTTTGTAGACAGTAGGGAAGTAGCCAGTACATGGGAATAGATTGAAGGTCAATGAGAGAATAGAGATGATAGAGGAGGCAATCTGCTGGAGAAGACAGCATGGAATGGGATCACATGGGCATGGAGAGGAATTTGGCTTGGCAAAGAGAAGGACTACCTCATTATTTGAAAAAGGAGAGAAAAGGAAATAATGGAGAAAGATGAGGCGAGGAAGCAAGAGCTTTCTGTGAATAGCCTCAATTTTTTTCAGTGAAATATGAAGCAAAGTTCTAGACTGAGAGGGTTGGGTAAGAAGTAGCTATGGGAGATTTTAGGAGCAATAAAAAGATTTGGAAAAGCCATTATGGTGAGCAGGATAGTGAGTTAATTAGAGAGGTATAAAAGGATTGCCTTGCAGCAGTGATGGATCAATTGAAATTATGGAACATGATATTGTAGTGGACGCAATCAGTGCAATTTCTTTTGGATGGCTCTTTTTTTTCTTTTCTGAGAGGAAGCCTAAATATGCCTTTTCTGTATCTTCCTCTCCTGGCTCCTGGCTCTGCCCTGTTAGGCCTAGCAGAAAAAGGTTAATCCTTTTCCTCATGGTCAAACAGAACTATCACACAACCTGAGTCTTCTCTTCTCTAGTAGTTGAATTAACTTAGATAAATAGACATTATTATTGTATATGTACAGTACTTGAAGTTATAAAATATCGATTCACTTTTGTATAAACTTCAAGTTGAAAATCCTCATAATATGTACCAACTATAACAAAGAAACCAATTTTCTTTAGAATGCTTATTGTCAAAATTCACTTCCTTCCTACCATGGGAAAAAGTCACTAATAGTCAAGAGTTTTGCAAGCCAGAGGCTGAATATGGCAGTACATGACAATCTCTCACCACCATTCATTAATTATCCCGCCAACTTCTCCTCTCACTAACTGCTCAGTTCTTATCTCTCATCCCTGCTTCGTGCATTCATAAATTGTGAGTGGCTGGCCATTCCTTTCTCCCAGACTGCCAAATGGCACATTCCTTTTAAATAGTTTCTGATCCTACCTACAGATAACTTGAGGGTGAGAATACTTTTATAAGTTTACAATATTATCTATTTTAATCAAAGACTTTTTAAGGCAAAAACAAAATAAAACCCAACCTCTTATTTTAACATCTCTCACTATACACATTCTTTCCTCTAATGTTTCCACCACCTTGGTACAGATCTTGATCATCTCATACCTGTACTTTTACAATAGCCTGCTATTTCATCTTTCTGTATCAAGTCTCTTCCCTACTTCAATCCAAATTCCACTCAGCTGACAAATTTATCTTCTTAAAGCAAAGGTCTGACCATACCAAGTGCTAACTCAATAAATTCCAGTAGCTCCATTACCTCTAGGATAAAATACAAAATTCTCTATTTAGCTTTTAAAGCCCTTCATAACCTGTTATATTCCTACCTTTCCAATCTTGTTACACCTTACTTCCTTCCTAATAGTCTATGATCCAATGGCAGTGGCCTCCTTGCTATTCCTCAAACATGACAAGCCATTTCCTAACACAGTCTTGAACACTTTTCCTCCACATCTCCACAGCCTAGTTTTCCTGGCTTCCTTAAAGTTTCAACTAAAATTCAGTCTTCTGCAAGATGCCTTTCCCAGTCGTCTTTAATTTTAGTCTCTTCCCTCTGAGACTACCTCAATTTTCATTTTATACACACACACACACACACACACACACACACATACATACATACGTATTTACATATCTTCTTTGTACAGAGTTGTTTGCATGTTGTTCACACACACAGAGATACACACACGCATACATACATACATACGTATGTATATACATATCTTCTTTGTACAGAGTTGTTTGCATGTTGTTCACACACACAGAGATACACACACACACACACACACACACACACACACACACCATTAGACTGTGAGTCTTTGAAAGCAGGGACTATTTTTTGCCTTTCTTTGTAACCTTAGTTCTTAATGTAGTGCCTGGTATGTAGAAGGCACTTAATAACTGCTAAAGGCCGAAACATTTACCAGCTTGTGACCCTGGGAAAGTCACTTAACCCTATTTGCCTCAGTTTCCTCAGCTATAAAATGAGTTGGAGAGGAAACTGGCAAATCACTCCAGTATCTTTGCCAAGAAAACCCCAAATGGACTCACAAAGAGTCAAACACAGTGAAAAACATGTCAACAATGATAATCATTAGTTGACAGACTGACTATGATCTTTGAAGTAAATGACAGAAAAGGAAAAAGTCAAGATGAGATTTTGAGCAAAACAAAACAAATAAGCAAAAACAGGTAACATTGCCAATGGCTTCAAAATAACTCATCAGGTCAACATGAATATGTTATGACATTTAACCACAATATTAAGATCATATTAGCTCTGATTTTTAAACCCATTAGTTCTAATGGAGAGATGCTAAAATTTATATACCTCTAAGTGTTAGATGGCAATTTACTCATTGTGGTATCTTCTAGAGTAAATACTAGCTAAAATAACTTCCTCCTCTCTACCCAAAAAACTTCTAGTAAAATGCCAAATGCAAAAAAGGAAACAAAAATAAAATGTGGAAGTTCCTTTATCTTGAGATTCCCCAACTACGGGCTCACTGAATGAGGATCCTTATCTGCCTTCGATCATGGCAGTAGGGAAACCAACTTCCCTAAAGGCTTATTGAGGTTTAGGAAATGGGAAGATCAATCAGAAAGTCATCAATTAGCAAGCATTTATAAAACACCTATCATGTACTAGGCTCTGGCATACAAGTATCAAGAAACAAACCTAATCTCAAGGAGCTTACAGTCTAATGAATGATCAACCTCAGAAAGTGATGGTCAACTGTGATCACTTTTAATTATCTTGTCTTATATTTAGATGTAACTTTGATTTCCATTGGTAAAGAAAGCAACCTTTCCATCCCTTTTGATACTGTATGATTCTCATTCATGTCTGTCTGGATACCATTCACCCAACATGAGAATACACCCAACATGCTGGAGGTCATAACATGATTATTTTTAATCCCTCAAGACTACTAATATTGGAAGAGGAAGTAGGATGTGGAGGAGAGAGGACTGGCTTATGGGTCAAGAAGATCTGGACTGAAGCCCTGCCTCCAACATTCTCTAGCAGTGTGACCCTTGGCAAACCATAGAATCATAATATCTTTACTGCAGAACTTAAAAGTCCTTATATTCAATGTAGTCTAACACCCCTCATTTTACAAATGAGGAAACTTGTGCAAGGTCTCTCAGAGAGTAAGTGATCAAATCAGGATTTGAACTCAGATTCTCTCACTCACAAACCAGTACTGATTCCACAATAACATACAACCTCAAGTCATTCAGAACTCTTTTTGAGATGTTTTTGAAATGCAAGTCATTTCTGGTTACATGCTACATCTTTCTGTTACTCTTTAGGTCACCCCATTTTCACTCCTTTAAGACCACGTTATTCTGTGAGCCATAACTATGGAATATCCAGGAGAGTGAAACTTGTGAAATGTATTTTCCTGTACCACTTGCAAACATGTGTTTCTTGACTATGTTGTCATCTAATGGATGTTGCTGACTGTAAGCCCACACATGAAAACAGAGGACCCATTATTGCGTAAGGGAACCCAAGGTCCTGAAAATATGGAATACAGGACAGATACATTCATTTGTCTTTCAAATCAAGGGGTTGGAAGGAGTTCAGATCTGACATGAGGTCATTGTCTGAGCCTGCCACGAATGACCAGGGAATCTAGAGAACAATATGAGGGTGCAAGACACTGGAAAGGAAGGGACAACTAGCTGGGAATATGAGAATTGGCAGAGATGAACTTCAGCATTCTGCCTAGAGGTAAATTTTTGGTTCCCCATGTACCTAGCATGACAGCAGTCCCAGATCTGATGATGAGTGGAGGACAAAGTTTCCACTGGAGGACTATTCAAAAGTTCTGATGATTTTTAACTCCATCCACCAAATGATGTGAATCCTGCAAATATCAGAGTAAAATCAGAAGCAGGGGCCCCAGAGGCTCCTGAGGCCCCTGGTCTGTGAGCAGTGAAGGGAATCTCTTTATCTGGGCCACTTTCCTAAGTGCGATGTTTCACAAGGGTCAGGGCCCCCCACCTCCCCTTCCCCCCAGGGACCGGACATCTTTAATTACAACATACCCGCTTATTCCTCCAGTGCTCTTCTTTAGGGAATGCAGTGGCACGCCCGCCCCCTCCTTTGCCATCTGGGGCAGCAGCTAGATTTTCATATATTTTCTGCCCCAGATTCATACTTCCCCTAATGAGGCTTGAAAATGGTAAACCTCCTTAAATGAAGCATGTTTACTTTTCCCTATCCCCCTGGCTCTCTCATTTGTGGGAAATGAAACCTCTCACTTTGACTGAAGGGAGTATCATTTGAAATTAAGGTTCTCTGAAAGATGATTTAGGAGCTGTGCCAAGTAAGGAAAAGCAACACAGCAAGATGCTAAACTCTCTAGATTGGAACCTAAAGATCACAGATTAAGACCTGGAAGGAATGACAGAGGGCATGTAACTCAGTCCCCTCGTCTTACAAAACAAAGCATTGTACCAGAGTGTCCGAGAGCATTGGCCTTAAGGTCAGAAAGTCCTGAATTCAAATCCATCCCCCAACTCTAGGTTTGTGACCATGGGTGAGTTACTTAAGTAGTGCCTGCCTCAGTTTCTTATCTCTAAATGGAGGGTGGAACATCATCCCTAAAATGGAAATGACAAAAGCTTCTATCTCTCAGGGTTTTGTGAGAAAAAAAGAGATATTGAAAACTTAAAAATGATATAGAAATACTAGTTACTACAGTTGTTATTATTATTTTCTTTTCAGTGTTAAAGGCAATTCTCTAAGACTATTAGTTGCAGAAAACGAGGCATCCTGCATGACAGCCTGAGAGCTCTGTATTTCAGGGAAATCACTGTGCAGTCCTATCCCTGTTTGAAAGAATAGAGATTCCCCAAAGGCAAAATGAAGGAACTTGGCCCAGGTCACATAGGGAGTAAGTGACCAAGCTGGGACATGAACATGGGTCCTCTGAGTCCAAGTCCAGTGTGGAAAGATGTACCATGCTGCACATCCTGGTTTCAGAGAACTCTGCTCCTTATGGCCAGTGTGACTTGGGTAAATCATTTTACATCTCTCTGGTCCTCAGTTTCCACATTTATAAAATGAAGGTGGCTGGGCTGGGTATTCTCAAGGTTCTATTCAGTTCCCTATGTGATTTCTGATCTGATATGCCCCACCCTAATAGAATTTCTTTTGCAGTTAGAGAAATGCCATTAACAAAGTCCTTTAGTGCAGGTGCAAAATTCCCTATAACGATAATGAGATGATAATGCTAGTGAAGTTCATTAACAAGAGGACTGAATCCATCAAGGAAGGAACAGCCCCAATTATTATAGATGGGAAAAGCACGTCGAGTCCAGTAGTATGGAAAGATTCCATTAGTGTTAATGGAACACCGGGTATGTACTGATGAAGACAATTTAGTGCCCACATAATTGTGGGATTTACACACCTGTATAATAAAAGAAGTCTATACCATTAATGTTAGCTCAAGTCTGGTGACAGCCAAGGAAGGGAACAGACATTATTGTATTTTATTATATGTTTGCACTGTCTAAATGATCTAAGGCACTTTTCTATGGTCAAGAACTAACACACTCTTATTTGAATTTGTCTATGGAAATTTCTCTTGAATTTCTCTATGGAAAGAAACTAGACTAGGAGTCAGGATACCTGGGTTCTAGTCCCATAACTTCACCCAATTTGCTGTGTGACCTCAGGCAGAACACTTCCTGTCTTTGAGCCTCAATCCTCAGCTATAAAATGAGGGGGGTAGTACCAGATGGGGAGGCAGTATGGCACAGTGGAAAAGAAACTGGCCTTAAAAACAGGAAGATCTGGGTTCAAGTCCCACTTATGACACACTTCTGGCTGTAGGACCTTAGGCAAGTCACAAAACCTTGGCGTGCCGTCAGTTAACTCTCTAGGACTCAGGAAGGTGTCAAATTACATTCATAAATAGTTCTTACCAATAGCTCCCTATACCAATGAAATCACAGTCCAGTTAAAAAAAAAAGTCCTAGATGATATCCATGGTCCATTCAGTGCCATAGATTCCATGCCACTATTTCTACAATTCAAGTAGCCTGCTGATTGGCATCTCTGCCTTAAGCCTCTCCCCACTCCAGTTCATCCTCTACTGAGCTGTCAAAAACCATCCTCCTAATGCAGAGATCTGACCATCTTTTTATGTCTCTGTCTCTATCTCTCCCTGTCTCTTTATCTCTGTCTCTCTCTGTCTCTCTGTCTCTCTGTCTCTCTCTGACACTGACACACACACACACACACACACACACACACACACACACACACACACACCCACTACCATCCCCATTCAATAACTCCAACAGCTTCCTCAAACCTCCAGAATCTAGGGTAAAAGTGCTGTTTTGGCATCCCTTCATACCCTTGCTGCTTCCTACCTCTCCTGACACTGGCCCCCAGCTGTTCCTTGTATAAGATACTCCCTCATTAGATGCCAGGCATTTTCACTGGCTATTTCCCATGCCTAATACTCTCCCTTCTTATCTCTACCCCCTGGCCTCCCTGGCTTCCTTCAGTTAAAATCCCATTTTCTACAAGAAATCTTCCCTGATCCCCTTAATGCTGGTGCCTTCCCTCTGTTGATTATTTCCAATTTATTCTGCATATATCTCCTTCGCACACAGTTGCTTACACATTGTCTCCCCCATTAGCCTGTGAGTT
>JAQQSU010004357.1:0-14100 GCA_028627135.1 Pseudochirops cupreus
AATCCTTCTTAAGCTGCTCTATGGCTTGTAGGCAATCTTCAATGTTTCTTGGAAGCTTTTGGTGTGGGAGTTCTGACTGTGTTGTCTTCCTCCAGTTCCATGCTTTGATCCTTTTTTTTGTCCCCAAAGAAGGAATCTAAAGTTTGGTTGCTGTTCTTACTTAGCTTCCTTTGCCTGCTCATGTTGTTGCCAGTCAATTACTTGACTTTTTAGCTCTGTGGAACTCTGCTTCCGGAGGGGAGAGCTCTGTCCCAGATCACTGGGGTTTTCGCAGCTGCCGGAGCTATTAGGTCACTGTTTTTTTGCAGCCCCCACCAGCTTTGGCTCACTGAAAATGCACCCCAGGACCACCAACCAAGACCATGATCTGGATCCAGGCTGCTCAACGCAAGAGCACTTAGCCTCTGAACAATCGCTTGGCTCCCCTGCAGTCTCCAGGCCGGGAGCTCTGAAGCAGCCACGTTGAGGTGGCTGCTGCCGCTTCTGCTGCTTCCTTGCTCTGGAGGCAGTTCAGCCAGACCACTTTTCTCCTCCAAATTTAGCTGAGTTCCATTGACCTTTCACTTTGTCCTTGTTTCTCATGGCTTGATAATCTGGAAACTGCCATAGCTGCTGCTGATCCCTCTCCTGAAGGCTCCGGCTGTAGCTTGTCCTGGCTGCCTTTTCAGGCCGGGCTGGTTTCGGCTCCCAGCGTGCTGCAATGAGCTCTTCCTGCTGAGCTGCCTTCAGCGGGAGATGTGTTTTTCTGTTGTGAGTTTTGGAGCCCTAAAATTTGTTTAGAGTCATATTTTATGGGTATTTGAGGCGGCTATGTGGGAGCTGTGGAACCTTGTTGCTTCTACGCCGCCATCTTGGCTCCGCTCCCTATATAATTTCTTAATTAAAAAATCCCTCTTAAAAGTCATTTTCATTAAAAGTTTCCAAATTTAAAACCTATGCCATTAAAGATCCTACACAAAAACTAAAAAGGTAAAGACCAAGGGAAAGAAAACAGGGTGACAAATGTATTTATTATAAACAAAAGGAAACGGATATAATATTTTAAATACCTCATATTCAACTAGTACATGTAATGCTGTAATCTTTAGTCTAAGATTTATTATCTTTACAGTGCCATATCCAAGTAGAGTAATTTCTAGAAAAGAATTCCTCTTACTGGTAATTCATTAAAGAGAACAATAGTTACTATTAAAAGAGTGCTTAGCACAGTGCCTGGCAATAGTAGGTACTAAAGAAATGCTATTATTATTATTATTATTACTACTTTACCGTTGCTTAGTAAGATACAGTTCGTTCAGGAGATGTCGTTCTTCATAGCTTGCCCACCGTTCATCAGGTAGCTCACTTTCCTTCTGTACCAGCTGTTCATAAAGTCGAACAGGATTCCAGCCAGTCATTATGTCATAAGTGATTACACATCCTAAGGAATGTGACACTATTGAGACTTTACCCCCCTTTTCTTCAAAGTCTGGATTCCGAGAACAGAAGAGTGAATATAATCGATTCAGTTCCTGCTGAAGACCTTTAACTAGCTGTTTGAAATAAGAAAGCAATCCTATATTAGTTTTAACACTGGTTTTAACTTTTATTTTTAATCTCCTGTGTAATAAGAAAAAGACGATCAAACATCAAGAACATAATGCCATCCAATCCCATGAGGATAGTGACAATTATCTCCAACATAAATTCAATTTTAAGAACAAGTTTACAAATTAAAAAGAAAAAATTTCCATAATTGAGAGAGTTAAAATGATATCATGGTTTACAGGGTGGTGTCAAAGCTGCTATCCTTTTAATGTAAAGAAAAATAACAAAACTCAGAAACTAGGATTGGGCCATTTGAAGTGTTAAGAGCTTTTCAAAATAAGTACTTCCAAAAGAATTCCATTTATGTTCCAGTAATAATTCCATGTTGCCTTTGTTTGTTGTCAGAAGGAAAACTTCCATATGTATCTCCAATTATAATTTTTCCCTTTGATAATTTTAATTCAAATTTCAATCCGAACATTTACTTAATGCCTGCTATATATAAGGCATTGTGCTACATGATAAGAATACAAAGACAAAAATGAAATTATTCCTGCCTTCAAGGAACTTAAACATTCTATTAAGAAGCTTAAAGTACACAACAATTTCTTTAAAAAAAAAACCAACACAAAACAAACCACAGTTAAAAGCAACACATCTAAATTGAGTTACTTTCTGAAAAAACTGATATCATCAGTGTTACTGATTCAAAAGACTATCAAACTATTATGTTTGGAAGCATAAAAATGAAAAAAAAAGTTACATATTATTTCTGTAAAGGAGGACTTTCTTGTTGGTATCTTAATTTGGAGATGTCAAACTCCTCAGTGTGCCAGAACCAGATTAAAAAGTAAAGGGAGGCTCAGATTCAATCTGTCCAGCTTGTGAATACCAGCGTCACAAATGTTTAGGCTCCTTGAGTCTATCCAATATGGCGAATCTTTAATAAACTTTGTTTTTCTTTGGCTGAAAGATGGCTTGGGTTCAATTTATTGGGCAGGACATAGTGTGTCGATATTTTGGGGTGCTGAACACTCCTAAACTTCAACATTTTAAACCCCGACAGTGAGGCACTTAGGTAATCCTGAAGGTCCTCCCTAGATCTCACATGGTTATCCAATTATATGTGTACATCCACATAGGATTCCTGGTTCCACCAACTCTGGGAACATACTCAGGTTTGTCTGCCCTGGTGGATTATACAGAGCAAGAACAGATTTTCCTTCCTGGTTCCAATATTATTATAGGGTCCTTGTTTAAATTATTCTCCTGGTTGTGCTTATTTCATGATGTATCAGTTCAGAATTTTTTATAAGTCTGAGTAGTTCCCTAAAACTGGAGGTCATTACTACTCAGAGATATGAGACATTCTGTACTATAAGAAAGGATGAGCTAAATAACTTTAGAAAAACATGGAAAGACTTGTACCAAACAATGAGTGAAAAGAGCAGAACCAAAAGAATATTGTATACACTAACAGCAATACTGTTTTAAGAACGACTCTGAATGAATAAGCTTATTCTGTCTATTATAAATACCCAGATTAACTATAAAGGATATAAGAAGAAAAGTGCTATTTGCATCCAGAGAAAGAACTGATGAATAAAAGTATGTATAGAATAATTTTACACACATACATGTGAATACATGTTTATATATGTGTGTATACATACAAATATGTCTAATGATAGCTATCTCTAGGGTGGGGGAGGGAAGGAAAGAAAAAAATCTACATAATTCTGTCATATATTTGAAAGCAACAGCAAGTTGTACATAGTAGATTTGCAGTTTCATGTACAATCAATTTTTTTCATTATACTATGCTATGGAAATGCTTGTTTTATTTCATAAATTAAAAATAGATTGTGTTCCTGAAAAAAAGATAATTAGAAAATGTTTAGCAAAATAAGTAAAAATATAATAAAGAAAATGTTATTTCGTGGTTTTCTCTGTTTCTATTTGAGTTTGATAGCACTGCAGATAGCTTTCAAGAATTCTTATATTCAAAAATTCACCCTGCAATCAGCCTATCTGAATTTAACTGAGCTAACATATATGGCCCGATACTTATACTCAAAGCCTTTTATGTTAGGATCTGCCATACCTTGAGCTCTACTGGCATAACCTTTAAGAATCCATGCCATGATGAGACATCAGAGAAAGATCTTAGTGGAGTCATAAGGGAGGGCTGGTCTAACTAATAGTAGTTTTTCTATTTTTATATAATGGTATATGAAGTAAGGGAAGCCCTTTTTGGTTGGCATAACTGTACTTTTACCCATGGAAAAGTGCAAAAACATGTATGTGTACAAATGCTTAATTATTCTCTGGGGTAATAAAACCTCACCTCACAACTTCTGTAATATTTAAGTAGGATAAAGTGTTTTTTATTTTATTTTTTCAAATCCTATTTTGAAAGCAATGGACTTCTGAGGTTAAGTCCTTAATTAAGGGGAACTGAATTTTGGTTTACCCCATTTCCTCCCCTCAACCCCCTTTTTGATTTTGTGGGTATAGAAAACTCATAAGTAAGGAAATTCCACTTTTTATATAGATCAGCAGCTTCTAATTTGCTCTCTTAAAGAGTTACTTGGCACTGATAAGTGCTTGTCTCAGGATCACATACCCAGGATATATGTTCAAAGGTGGATCTTGAAACTAGATTTTCCTGAATCTGAGGTCAGCTAAGTTTATATACCAATAAACTTTCCAGGAATGGAAAATTTAATTTCTGACTTATTTTAGGATTGTGGGTACATTATTGGGTATTATGTGGGTATTAAAATCATACCACCTCTCTCTCTCTTTCTACAAAATAATATAACAGAAAAGGACAATTACTTCTACAACTCTATCAATTATCATTGACTCCAGGGCTTCCTCCTGGTCACTGAGCAGTTTAGATTACAAGAGATCTTGTTTTTCTTCTGCCAAAAAGAACTTTAAGATAACCTCTCATATTTACCTAATTGGAAAAAATAATTAGAAACAACAAAATTCAATACTGGTGGGACTGTAGTATAAATATATGTAAATGCATTCATCACTGGTAAAACTGCAAATGCATTGAATCTTTCTGTAGAATACTCTGGTGGTACACAATTATCAATTAATGTACAAGTAATAAGTACCTTTATTATATATCAGGCACTGCAGACAAATAAAATGAATGAAATAATTGCTACAAGGTAAGGAGATGACATTCAAATGGGGGAGACAAGTATAAATAAAAGAATAAAAAAAATAAATGTCAGTAAATAAAAAGGAAATACAAGGTAGCTTGAGAGGGAGGCTGGGTACTAGAATTGGGGGCAGGGGTCAGGAAAAATTGCAGGTAGAAGGTAGTACTTGAGCTGCATCTTCAAGGAGAATTCTATGACATGAGAGGCAGAGCCAAGATAGCAGAGAGAAGCCAGGAAGCTGCCTCAGCTCTCCCCAGTTTCCCTCAGAAACCATGTTAAATCAAGTCTCAAAATGGATTCTGGACTGAGAGAATATGCAAAAAGATGGAGTGAAATAATTTTCTAGCTTAAGATAACTTAGAAGGACTTTAGGAAAGGTCTGTCTCGCTTGTGTACAAGAGGAGCGCAGCCCAGCAAAGACAGTGTCCAGGCAAGCCAGCAGGAGGTTCTCTGCCACAGCACAGATCAGCAACTGAGGGCCAGTCCTGGCTCAGCAGGCCAGTTGTGAGGCATGCAGTCCCAGTGCAGAAGGCAAGTTACCAGGACCAGAAACCAGGCAACAACAGGTGTGACTAGGCCAGGCCACCCCAGCGCAGTGAGCAAGCCACCAGTACCTCAGGCCCTAGAGCACAAAGTCAGTGACCAGGCCCCAGCCCCCAGCACAAGAAGCTTGGGACACTGTCATGTATAAGAAATATTATACAAAGACATCTGGGAAATGGCCCACCTCCCTGTAGCTGTCAGTTGTGGATGTATAGGAAAGATAGGAAAGAAACAGAATGGCAAGAGTAAGAAAGTAGAGCCTTGGCATATATACACAATTAGTGGATATGACATGAATGATTAACCAGCAAAAGAGATTGAGAACTGGTCAGTTAGGAGGCAAATTATGAGATAATGTCACAAAAACTCAAGAGAAGAGAGATTATTGAAGAAAACAGAGTGTTACATGCTGCAAAGAGATTAAGAAGGATGGAGTTTAAGAAAAGACGATCAGATCTGGCAGTTAAGAGTTCCCTCGTAACTTTAGAGAAAGAAGTTCCAGTTAAGTGAGGAGGTTGGATTGCAGAATGCAAAGGGAGAGGTTGGGAAGGCCCCTACTCTAGATGGCTTTTTCAGAGTTCAGAGAGAAAGGGAATAGAGATATAGCACGAAATTTACAGGCACAGCAAGACCTAGTGAGGAAGACTTAGGTGTGTTTGTAGAAATAGTACGTAGTAGTTGGCAAACTGAAGACTAGAAAAAGGGATGATAGCGAGGGCAATCTACTAGGGAAGGCAAGAGGATGTAGGATATTAACTGTGTGATCCAGCAGGTCACTGAACAAGCAGTTAGCTAAGTGTCCCATTTAACTACAATATTCAAGAGTATGTGCTATTCTACACTGGTAAAAGGAAGTTCTTCATGAGTTCAGTAAAAAAAAAAAAACAAAACCCCAAAACAACACACTTCCCCCCCCAACAACTTTTTATTTAAGCTTGCAATTAAAAACAAACAAACCACTAATTATTCGTCTTTGTCACCCTTCATCAATAAAGGCAATTCTGGACCTATCCTAGGCTATATTTTAGGCATTTCCTCCACAAAAACACACTGTGACTCAAGTATAATATTAAAACTACTATAGAACCTAATCATGTACATAAAAACATTTCTAAGGAGAATATGTATTCAAAGTTCCTTTTCAAGATGCCAAGAACAGGTCTCCCAATGGGGAGTAAAGTCAGTCTGTCAATAAGCACGTATTAAATGCCTGCTATGTACTAATTTTGGGGGATACAAGAAAGACAAAAAAAGCAATTCCTGCACGTGAGGAGCTCACAATCTAATGAGAGAACATGCAAAAACTCTCCACTCCAGTCCACCTTCCACTCAGATGCCAAAATGATCTTCAAAAGCAGGTCTGACCACGTCAAATCCCTACTCAGACTCTAGCAAGTACCTACTACCTCCAGGATCAAATACAAAATCTTCTGTGTAGTGTTCAAAGCCCTTCATAAATTTATCCTGCCCTGCTCCCACTTCGGTCACCTTTCGCCTTAGTCCCCTCCTCTCCCCACTGCCTCAATACTCTTTGATTCAGTGACAATGACCTCTATTTGGAACATAGTTGGTGTATAATAAATGTTTACTAACTGCCTGAAAGGCAGTGTGGTATAGCAGAGGACTGGAGACCTTGGTTTAAATCTTGGCTCTGTTCTTTACTCTGCGACCCCAAGCAAGGTACCACACTAAAGCTAACAGGAAAGATAATACTTACACTACTTACTTCACAGGTTGTTGTGATGTAAGTACTGTGCACACTTGAAAGTACTATACAAAATGTGAAAGGAAACATTTCTAGAAATCTGCAGCCATCTGTGAAAGAGGGGAAGAAAAGTTTTTCCTCTTACTTCCCTCCCCTAAAAATATACTTTTTGTCAATCTCTTACTTTAGAAACATAAAACATGGAATCTAAAAGTTAAAGAAGCTGAGAGGAAATCTATTTCAACTTATACATACCTAAACAACAACTGCTTCTAAAAAATACATAGAGAAGAGATCTATCTATCATTTCTTATAAATCCTGCAGAGTATAGCTATACACAAGTAGCTTTCCAGAGGATTGCTGCTGTGAACAGCTTTCAAGGTTATGATTACATAGTATAGCAGTAGCAGCCTTTCCTTATATATGGTCATTAGCTCCTTTCCTTCCTGTTGCAGGAGTTCATGAGTTCTAGGGTTCACAAGTTATGGGGTTCACATGTTCTGTTTCTTAACAAACTTGATACAAAGCTCAAAAGAAGCTTGAACTGAAACAAAGTGTTAATTCAATAGCTGAAACAAAGTATGAACTACTTCTGTGCTTGCCATTACACCACCGAGCCCTAGACTTTGAAAACCGAGATGTTGATGTTTCTGCCTCTAGTAACTATGTATATATGTAATGCCCACACAGTTAGAAGCCCTGTCTGTTGGTCTGTTGAATTGTGTTATTTTCTGTCTGTATTTTTGGTCTGCTTGTAATTTCTGTTTATATTCTCTAAAATTCAGGGTGCTGACTTTTCCCCCTGAAGTAAGTGAATGATACATGTTTCATTAAAGTAAGAAAAACCTCCTTTGAGTTACTTTCCTTTAGAAAAGCAGAGCAAAGAACCTGTGCTAGCTCTTATGCATATTTGGATATCAAACCATATAAAAATGAGGCCCCAGAAGAAGGGGCTATCTCAGATCATGAGGGAGAGCAGAGGTCCATTTCAATAAAGTGTCACTGGCTGAGAGCTCTATCTCAGTCTCTTTTATCATTGGCTGGACAATTTTAATCCCCACACTAGGAAGTTTCAGAAGTGAAGCTTGCATCCAGTGAGGTTTTCTGAATTGAAATGTCAAATTCTAACTATGCCCCATTGACTCTAAGTTGATATTAAAACAGTAATGGCCACTACTCTAGGTCTGCTGTTAAACTATTTCCAAATCCACTGAAATACATTATTGGCTAACCAATATCTCTTTATCTTGTCCATAGAAACTGTTATGATAACCCGAATCTTTGCTAAAATCTAAGAAAAATGTGTTTACAGCATTTCTATGATTTTTCTAGGTAGTCCTATCTAAAAAAAAGATACAGAGATTAGTCTTAATAAAATATGTTCTTGATTAAAGTCATGATGGTCCTTTATGATCAGTGTTTTCTTTCTTTTTTTTTTTTAAAGGAAATACTAACTAATCATTCTTTATTAAATGCTCTAGTAAATTCCTAGGAGTTAAAGTTGAGCCCACTAATTTACATTTTAAAGATTGTACTCTCTTACCTTTTGAAAATTGGGATAATTATTATTTTATGCATAACACCATGCTTATATTAATTTTTAAAATATGATTTATGCAACCACAAATGTACAAAATGAAACTGCCTTAAATATTTTAATTTTTTTAGATCTGAAATAATAAGTTGCTGAAGTTTAAGGGCTCTAGTACTTTCATTTTTGACAAGATTTTAAGCATTAGACGAAAATTTGAATTATGCAACATCTATATCACTGTTAAATATGTAAAAATTGAGTAAGAAGCACAGAAACAAGTATTTAATTTTACTTTGTATGCCAATTTTTCTTTGTAGGCATATTAATAATAGTTAACTAAAATTTATAAAGTATTTTAAGGTTTAGAAAGCAGAAATATATCTTGTGAGATATAGTATCATTTGTCATTACACTATTTTTACGTAGTTTTAAATTGATTTGAGATAATGCATTTCATAAACAGGCTTGTTCAAGTAGTATTTGTTAAGAAGTGTCATGTAAGGGGTGGAGCCAAGATGGTAGAGTAAAAGCAGGCACTTAGTTGAGCTCATTCCCCATTTACCTCCAATACCTGCAAAAAATGACTCTAAACAAATTTTAGAGCTACAGAACGCACAAAATGACAAGATTGAAATATACCTCCAGCTGAAGTCAGGCTGGCAGGTTGAAAGGAAGGGTCTATCACACTGTCTGGGAGCTGAGTGCAGTCCCATGAGGGCTGTGCCAGCACAGACCAGCAGCATAGACCAGGCTGGAGCAGAACTCAGGGGACTGAATCACTGGAAGTTGTAGCAGTTTCCAGACTTCCAACCCTTGCCCCCTGGATGACAGAGGTGGCAGCTGCAGGAAGCAGCCAGCAGGAGCAGCTTCTTCTGGAGCTCCAGGTCCACAGGATGGTAGGGGGACCGAGCAGCTGATGAGAGGTCAACTGCAGGAATCTCTTTCCTGGTGCTGAGGCAGGAATCTTTTGCTCTGTCCTGCTTGGATCTGGGTTGCAGTCTTGGGTGGCAGTTCTGGGGTGAGGAGGAGCGCTGGAGTGCAGAGCTTGTGGCAGCTGTGTGGAGAGGGAGTCCTCCTCATAGTTTAGAGGCAGGTGCTTGGAAGTAGCTCTGACAAGAGCTGCACAAAACCCCAGATATTTGGGACACAGTACTCTAGAGTTCTACCATGGCAAAGAACTCAAAAGCCAAGTAATTGGCTGGGAAAATGAGCAAACAGAGAAAAAGAAATCAGCCTATATATTATTTGGCGAAAAAGAAGTTCAAAACATAGACCCAGAAGAAGAAAACAAAGTAAAAACTCCTGCATAAAAAGATTCCAAAAAAAAAAATGAATTGGTCACAGGCCATGGAGAAGCTCAAAAAGGATTCTGAAAATCAAGCTAGAGGGACAGCTAGGTGGTGCAGTGAATAAAGCACTGGCCCTAGAATCAGGAGGACCTGAATTCAAATCCAGCCTCAGACACTTAACACTGACCTTGGGCAAGTCACTTAACCCCAATTGCCCTGCCCTCCTCCTGATAAAAAGACAAAAAAAAAATCAAGTTAGAGAAGTAGAGGAAAAATTGGTCAGAGGAATGAGAGCAATGTGAGAAAATCATGAAAAACGAGTCGACAGCTTGCTAAAGGAGATCCAAAAAAATACTAAAGAAAATAATACCTTGAAAAATAGAATAACTCAAATGACAAAAGAGGTTCAAAAAGCCAATGAAGAGAAAAATGTCTTAAAAAGTAGAACTGGCCAGAGGAAAAAGGAAGTTCAAAAGCTCACTGAAGAAAATAATTCCTTCAAAATTAGAATGGAGCAGATGGAAGGTAATGATTTTATGAGAAATCAAGATATTATAAAACAGATCCAAAAGAATGAAAGAACAGAAGACAATGTGAAATATTTCACTGGAAAAACCACTGACCTGGAAAACAGATGCAGGAGAGCTAATTTTAAAATGACTGGACTACTTGAAAGACATAACAAAAAAAAAGGAGCCTAGAAATGATCTTTTAAGGACTTATCAAGAAAAACTGCCTTGATATTCCAGAACCAGAGGGCAAAATAGAAATAGAAAGAATCTACCAACAGCCTCTTGAAAAAGATCCCCAAAAGAAAACTTTTAGGAACATTAAAGTCAAATTCCAGAGGGTCAAGAAGAACATATTACAAGCAGTCAGGAAGAAACAATTTGAGTACTGTGGAAACACCAACAAGATAACACAAAGTCTAGCAGCTTCTACATTAAGGAATCAAAGGGCTTGGAATATGATATTCCAGAGGTCAAAGGAGACAGGATTAAAACCAAGAATCACCTACCCAGCAAAACTGAGTATAATACTTCAGGAGGAAATATGGACATTCAGTGAGATAGAAGACTTTTAAGCATTCTTGATGAAAAGACCAGAGCCAAACAGGATATGTGACTTTCAAATACAAGAAGGAAAAGAAGCATAAAAAGGTAAACAGCAAAGAGAAATCATAAGGAACTTATTAAAGTTGATATGTTTACATTCCTACATGGAAAGACAATACTTGTAACTCATGAGACTTTCCTCAGTATTAGGATAGTTGAAGGGAATATATATACGTATGTATGTATAGGTGTGTATATGTGTGTGTGTGTATCAATGTATATACATAGACAGAGGGCACAGGGTGAGTTGAAAATGAAGGGGTGATATCTAAAAAATAAAATTAAGAAGGAAAAGAGGAATATATTGGGAGGAGGAGAAAGGGAGAGACAGAATAGGGTAGATTATCTCACATAAAAGAGGCAAGAAAGAGCTGTTACTACAATAGAGGGGAATAGCAAGGAGGTGAAAGGGAATGAGTCAACCTTACTCTCATTGGACTTGGCTTAAGAAGGGAATAACACATACTCAACTGGTTATCTTACCATAAAGGAAAGTAAGAGGGACGGAAGGGGATAAGAGCAGGGGATGATAGGAGGGCAGATTGCAGGAGGCGGTAGTCAGAAGCAAACACTTTTGAGAAGTGACAGTCAAAGGAGAAAAGAAGTGTCATGTCAACAGAAAAAGCAGCAACAATATAGAAGGTCCTTTCATGGCTTTATAGATTTAGAACTAGAAGTGGTTTAGTGCAATTCCTTCATTTTACAGAACAGGAAAACAAGGCCAGAAAAACTAAGCAACTTGCTGTAATGCCAAGCAAAGGCAACTTCCAAGGTTTGGAATACCAGCATAGAAACTCTCTATTTTATTCAGTGACATATTAAGGCAAAACACTCACAGAAAAGAGAAAATCAGAATACAGCATTCACCATGTGCAATTCAATAATTTAGTAAGTCCTCAATTCAATCCAAATATTACTCCACCACTGGGCAGTACATTCATTTAGTCAATCACAAAGTCTCTCTTCTCAAATGGAGATTAGTTTCCAATCATAAACAAAGTACATTCATTTCGTCAGTCACAGAACACAAAAAAATCAAGTTTCTCACTCCTGGATCACAACTAAATTACCATTACCAAGCACCTTCTCAAAATAGGCAGTGAAGAACACAAAGGCCATCTACCCCAAACCACAAGGAGATTATCATCACAGCATTAAATATCCAAGGAGAGGTCTTTTGTTCATCTTGACCCGAGGCAAGTTCTCAGTAATCTCTGTTCCTGGGGAGACAAAGCTTAACAAAGCTACAATATACATTGCCAGTGTCCTCATCAATTCACTCTCTGCCTGCAGAAGAGTCCCAGAACCCTTGAACCAACAGCAAGGTTCCAGGAACTCTGCAACAATAGCACTGTCCTTCCCCAGTAGATGAATCTGGCAAAACAACATCAAAACAGACAGACAAAATATTGGCATCAAAGCCATGCCTCCTCAGTCCTCGGAAACTCTGGGTGGCAGTTCTCAAAAGTCCTGGGCAGCTCCAACTGGCCCTCAGAAGTCTCTCTCTTAGCAACTCTGGCCCCTGGCAATTCTCTCTCTCTGCCTCCAGGATATTGCTCCCTAAAAGTTCTTCTAGCCTCCTCTCTGCTTGGGCCTCTTTCTAAATCTACAGCACCAGCTCCTCCCAGTTCAGCCATCTCTCTTCATGTCAACAAGTCCACCCCACAGGTGGGATTCACAAGCTCTGGGTTTCAACACTCAACCCGAAAACCAAGCCAATACAGGGGGATCTTTAAATTCCATTACCATTACACTTGCCTATGGTCAAACAGTTATTTTAAAGTGTCAGAAGTAGAATTTAAACCCAGGTCCTCAGACTTCAAACCTATCATTCTTTTCTACTGTACCATTTTGCAATGATTGCAGATAAGATATGGGTAGTTACATGGTACAGTGGATAGAGCACAAAAGGTGGAGTCAGAAAGACCTGAGTTCAAATTTGACCTCAAGACACTTACTAGCTAGCTGTGTGACCTTGGGCAAGTCAGTTAACCTTGTTTGCCTATTTCTTCATCTGTAAAATGAACTGGAGAAGGAAACAGTAAACCACTTCCGTGTCTCAAGTGGGGTCATAAAGAGTTGGACATGACTGAAAAAAAAAAGGACTAAACAGAATAAGTAATACAAAAATATTCCTATTACATGATTTTGGAAATAGTTTTGAATTAATAAAGATTAAGTAGCAACACATGAATATTTTATCATAAACATTTTATTTATCTAAATAACATACTTTTTTTTTTATCTTAACCACTGAAAAGGGGAACTCCTCACCTGTCCTAGAAAGTCCTTGGGGGGAGGGGAGAAAGTTTTTTTTTAAATCCATTCATATCTCCAAAAGGAAGATGCATCATATTTCTATCATTTATGAAGTATTTGAAACCAGGGCCCATGCCTCACTTTTATTTATGAAATCCACAGTCTTTAATATGTGCCCTACAGCTACTAAGGAAATCAAACCTGCAAATCTTTATTTGCTATCTACTGAGTTAAAAGCATGTTTTTACTTATTTATCTGGTGCAGTGAACCAGGGTTTTACCTATATGTCCTAAATACAAGAAATGCTGATTTTAAGCAATGTATTCTAAACATCCTACTAAATCAAATATTCTCAATTTGAGGTTCATGAGTTTTTAAAATATTTTGCTGTGATTGGCTTCCTTTATAATCCTGTGTCTTTTATCTTATCCATTTAAAAACATTCTAAAAAGGTGTTCACAGGCTTCACCAGACTGCCAAAGAAGTCCATGACACAAAAAAGATTAAGGACCCATGTATTAAATAAAATAATTGAGAGGTCCTATGAAGTTCACTTAAACTAGGAACTTAGTTTTATTTACATGTAGTTTGGCTGACTATAGTGAGCTTTATCTCCTTTGACATTCTCTGTTTAGTTGTAATTAAGTGGCCAGAAAAAGAGAGAAAATCCTCCAAACAAACAAAAAAGCATTTAATAAAAAACAGCAATTGTAAGCTTTAAGATCATAATCATAATATCATAATAAGCATAAGATCATGGAAGTCTAGAATAATCATTTTGTGGATTAAGGAAATGAAACACAGAGAGATTAAACTACTTTCTAAATCTAGAAGCAACATTCTTTATTACTATTATTTTTTTTAAATTTTTTTTATTTACTCATTTACTTTTAATTTACAAGATTCAGTTCCACAATCACCTGAGTTTCAGATTTTCTCCCCTC